>JAPYZD010002853.1:0-35956 GCA_030522725.1 Ichneumoninae sp. B BG-2022a
GACAAAAGTAACACGGGTCAATTGTAACAAGCGGCCGTGCAACGCTGCGCATGATCGGACGCATCGGACATGAAGTGAGCAACATTATAGACATCACCTTATGGCCATGCAATCATCTCATAGCTGAGTTTTCAAAAATACCAATTCGCCGAAACCAAATGTGATTCGCGAGGGCAAAAGTGATTTTTCGGCTGTGCGGATTGCGTCAGCTAAGCAACACTATACAAAATATTAGTGCAAACAAGCACAAGGAGTTGAAAGCTACATTTTTGCGGAACATTTTGATCGCTGACACGATCCGTTTCAGATTGTTATTAACCGATGCCACAGTAACTTTGCTAATAATCCGGTGTGGGGTCGATTGTAACAGTCGAGCCGGGTCAATTGTACCAGCAATAATTCATTTCTTCCAATACCAATACCAATATGTTTTATTTATTTTATTCTTACATTCTAAGCAATCAGCGATAATTTATACACTTATAATTTATGACTAACCAATTGTAGACTATAACATTTATAGTAGGGCTGTATAGTTATGCCGGCTAAAATGGCTTAGCCGGCTACAGCGGCTTAGCCAGCAAATAATTTTTAAAAAATGTTAACTGTAAATTAAAAATTTTCTGTGATAATGCACCCCCGTTCCATTTCTTAATAGCGGTTGGAGAAGGATTTCGTTGATGCAGGAGGATGTTACAAATGACCCCACTACCCGTTACAATTGACGCCACCGCGGCCCAAATTCTTACAGAATTTCGTCTGTGTTTAAAGGGGCGGTGATCGCAATTCCGTGCATATTTTTGCTTGAAATTTTTTAACTAAATACCTAAGGCTAGGTTAATCGTACACCATTGGATGCCGAAGCGTTGGACTCTCGGGTTTGTTGGTTAAAAAATGAAAAAGGATTTTTGTTACTTTTGTCCCCGGTGTCCCGTACTTCGAAACAATTTTTTTATAATAAAAAAAATTATTAGGAGTCGTTCGTCTAAATTTAGAAAAATCATTTCCTCGCCGATTTCAGGAATTTGTATAAAAGTTACATAAACGTAGGCGAATTATTTGTTCGTCGCGAGTCGGCGGAGCCTCGAGCGGGATGATTAATCAGTTAGGGAAGACCGTGGCCGCTCGTCGGATTTGTATTTATATCACTGTATGATGGATTAATTTGACCTTTGAAAATCACATAGAGGCGGTATTTATCCACTCGACGAAAAAAAAAGAAAAAAAAACTTCCAATACCGCCGTCTTCAACAACTTCAATTAATTCCCCCCCGGCATTTGGAAGGTCGCGCTTTAGGTATATCCGATCGCTGACATTATCTTTAATATTTATTCGCCCTATCGGCTCGTAAATTCACGTGAATTTAATTAATCGAAGGCTTTTAGTGAGTCAATTAAGCGAATCGTATTTGCAGAACGTAATTCGATAGTTTTAATGTTGCCGATGAAACTCGTGTTTTTACGCCTCATGAAAAAGGTGTTGGACGTTCCGCCGATGGGAAAAAAGAGACCCGCGCCTTCGGGTACTTCGAGAAATTGCTCTCCATTAGCCCGGTCTCGGGCCGACTTCCGCGCCGGTTGTGGACTAACCTAATCCCCGTATCGTTTGCGTTGTGCCGGGTAAAACGCGTGCCTATGCCAGCGCGGTAAGCACAACCCCGTTAACCCAGAAACGGCGCATGCGCGCGGCACTCTCTTCGCTCTCGCGGAGCTCTCCTCTCGGTTTGTTGGTTCTTGATGGCTTCGCCGAGCGGCTCGGCGGTACCATAAGCGTTGAGACACCGGAGTACGGTGGTAAAAATGGCTCGATCGTCCGTTTAAAATGTCACGGATATGTACTACGTGCTCATGACTGCCGTGCGCGTTGCCGCCCGCTATACAGAGCGCTGCCACGCAACTACGCGCTTCTCCGGTGCCGACAGAATTCAGCTGTTTCAGGAAATAACAGTTTTCTCGACGGCGAAAAATTCTCGGCGGGAGACACTTTGTCAACGAACAGTTTTACAAATAAATTTTGATGAATTTGAAAATAATTGACTATATATCAAATAAATCAAATACAATTTGTTCGGCCGAAGGACTTAGGTCGATGGCCGATTTGCAATATATATAGGGGAGAGCGGGGCAAAATGAGGCAACGGGGCAAAACGGGGTTTTTGGGCAAAGCTAAATTTTCCAATAATTTTTGGATCGGACAAGGTGGTAAACCTGGGCAGAAAAGCCTGATGTATCCGATAGGGCGAATTCGGGCATCCAAAAATTATTAGAAAATGACGTTTTGCCCAAAAACCCCGTTTTGCCCCGTTGCCCCATCTTGCCCCGCTCTACCCTATATATGTTCTCACGTCAATATGCGTTGTGTCATGCTGGGTTCAAAAAATTTTACCGTGCGGCATATTGTCAATAAATTCACTATTACTACAAAAATTTGTTAAATATAAAATAAATAAAATGAAATCTGTTAAATATAAAAATCGTAAAAGCGGCAATTTTCGTCAGTCGCGATGATTGTGCATAAGTCATCAAATTTGGCCTGACCTGTAAATTTAAAAAATGATTAAATTTCAAGCTACCGATGAATAAAAAAAAATGTTGATCCAGTCACGAAATTTTGATTTCATTATAGAATTTTTTCCAGAACCTCGGGAGGTGAGACCGGAAATTGGTAGGCAGGATAGACTTTCGTGTCTGGTTGACGAGGTCTCGGGCTCGCCTCGCCTCGAGCTAATGGCGTCGAGAATTTAATCGCGAATACAATAAACAACGCACGAGCGAAGTTCCTTCGGACCACACGCACACCGCACACAAGCACACCTCCTCGTCGCGGGCTCGTTCTTCCCGGTTTTCTAGAGCGTGGGCGCGCGAAATCTCGTCCGTGTCGCGTCCCGGCGGCCCGCGAATGACGTTGCCCCGGGAGAAGCGACTGCTATGCGCAAACCGCAAGAGCACACGTGAAATCATGTAGAAAACGCTGTGCACACAGCGGGCAATAAAGCATAAATCCTTTTCGAGCTTCGCGTATCTCGCGTCACGAAAAGCCGCTCCACTTGAATTTATATCTCTCTAATATTATATTCGCCGGCTCGCTTGTGAAACCCGTGTATTCTTCGGTTAAGTGCTACACGCACGTATTTGGAAATTCTCCCGTTGCCTAGTTGCACTCGGGCCTTTATAATACGCACGAGCAATTTCATGAAAACTCGTTTCGAAATTACACCCGGACAGTAACGGGTTTTGAGACAGGTATACATGCTACATATACATGTATATATGTATATTTATATATATGTATACATATGTCTCAACTGAGCTCGGAGCTATTATAGATCTATTAATAAAAAAAAATGTTAATCGTATGCATTGAGTGAGACTCTTTGGGAATCTTGAGTCGCCGTCCGGGTGTCGGATCTTAAATCACAAGTCTCGATTTATCCTTCACTCGTCAATGTCAGAGAGCCGCGAAGAATTATCATATCGACGAGTTGACGCCGTAGAGGCGCACAGTATGCGTACATGCACGGATCAATCGCCCAGCTTGCCTCCGACCATCTTATTTTTAAGACGTACTCAACTTCTTTTCAAATTGAACTCTTTTCATTTCCAACTTATTCCCAACTTGAACCGTTCTTATTTTCAACTCATTCGCAACTTGAACTCATTTTAAACTTACTCTCAACTTGAAATCATTTAATATTCAACTTATTCCCAACTCGAACTCAACTTATTTTCAACTTACTCTCAATCTGAAATCACTTAATATTCAACTTATTCCCAACTCAAACTTATCTTACTTTCAACTTATTCTCCGCTTGAACTCATTTTATTTTCAACTTATTCTTAACTTGAACTCATTTTACTTTCAATTTATTCTCAATTTGACCTCATCTGATGTTCAACTTATTCCCAACTCGAACTTATCTTATTTTCAACTTATTCTCCGCTCGAATTTATCTTATTTTCAACTTATTCTCAATTTGACCTCATCTTATTTTCCACTTGTTCCCAACCCGAACTTGTCTTATTTCCAACTTATTCTCAACCCGCGCTGCACAATGGGCTCGATGCTTGCCCCGCAGCGCCGTGTACATTACGACTTCGAAATAACTCAACCTGTTAGCTCCGATAACGGCCGAGTTCCCGACGAGGAAGAACCGCAGTGCCAGTCATCTCTGATAGAGTGCAGGGACAGGAAAAAAAATGCCACCTCTCTCAGACCGTGTGTACTTCCCCGATGCTACCTAATCATTCACCAATCCGGCGAATGATTAATGCAGCGCGATCGTTTTTCGTATATCTACCAACATGCATGTTGGTTGATCCAGACTGCGCAACGCCTCTGCTCCAACCAACTCGGGCTCACACAGACTCTCACGCACACGCTCACTGACTTTCTAATGCCTACATTAATATTGTAGCACCGCGATGAAGGTTCCCGAAGCGAAGTATGTAGCCAAAGGGATATATATATAAAATACATATATAAATAGTAAGTTGCGTAGTCAAAAGGTTACCGTTTCACGGACATTCGCCACGACCGTGGATGTGACGAAGTGGCTTTGAAAAATCGTACTCCGGCTTCAGAAATTTTGTTAAGGTCGCCGGTCCTTTCGAATTTTGAAGTTAGACGCAACCGGCCCTCGGTGTATCCGGAGTCATTGCTCAATTTCATCGACACGCATTACGTAGGTAGATGGACTTCATGGACACGGAAATTTAAAGTTTTTTTTTTTTGTAATACTCGATACAAGATACACGTGTAACAGAGAGGGACTAGAAAGTCCGAAGCGTCGAAGAAACTCGTCGGGCGATCGGTATCTCGAGCGGCGGTTAATAACAACAATTTTGTCAAAACGAATGGGGTGGTAATTGGGACGATCGGGCTGATCGGCGAGGCGAGCGCGAGGCACGGGAAAGGCTTAACAGGAGTTTCTAAATGACGATAAATGCCTCGGTCAATTTTCTCGATGACTCGAGTAAACTGCCTCTCAACTCGATCGCCGAATCATTTTCTTTTTTTATATATAATGTATAGTTTATGGCTTCCAGACGAGTGGGTATATAAGACACGAGATGTGTATCGCAGATCAACACGTGCTGCCGATGATCCGATCGAGATTCGCGCCCCGGACGGCTCGGTCGATAATTCGGTGAAATACGCGATCGATTTCGAAATGTCCCGGCGATCAATCGCGAGAGGCTCCCGTTGGCCTCGTTGAGAATTAAATTGGGAAAAAAATTGATGCGCATTAAATGCGCAGTAATTGATGCGTTTTTTTTAAACCGGAAATTAAACGGTCGGCAAAGTAGATTTCTCTTGATCAATAAAGATAAACGACGTAGGAAAATCAATCCTGTTACCGATTTTCGATTCTTTTTTTTTTCGAATTTTTATTTTTATGTTAAAAACTATCACCTGCATCCCGCGTTTAAGCTTTACGGCAGTTCGAAGTGGCCCGAATGAGCCCTGTCTTCGATTACATTTTGCACAAAAATGTTGTATTTTCATTCAATTTTGTATTCAATTTTCCATTCAATTTTCCATTCAACTTTCCATTCCATTTTCCATTCAATTTTCCATTCAATTAAAGAGTCGACAAAGTAG
This sequence comes from Ichneumoninae sp. B BG-2022a, assembly GCA_030522725.1. Classification (NCBI taxonomy): domain Eukaryota; kingdom Metazoa; phylum Arthropoda; class Insecta; order Hymenoptera; family Ichneumonidae; species Ichneumoninae sp. B BG-2022a. Next base: position 5,603 of record JAPYZD010002853.1, read on the forward strand.
ATTTCTCTCCAGCCATAAAAATAACCGACGTAGAAGAATCATTCCCGCGATTGAATTTTTTTCTGTTTTTCTTTTTATCAAAACTTTTATTTTAACACATGAACTTGTCGCGAGTGCGACAAGAACAATGACGCGCGTCCTTCCTCCGAGCCTCGCGATAGTTCCAATTGTCTCGTTCCGTCTGCAACGCTCGGAGCTCGCTGTCTCCGCGGTGCGGCCAATAAGTGGGATGGTCTTTGAACTATGAAGGCCGTTAGATTAGAAACATAAAACCAGTCTCGAAGGTGCGTGTACTCCGTCGGCGCGGTGTGCCGGACACGAGTGCGCGTACGCGTAGACGCGTGAAGCGCGGACAGCGCACTTCGCGTCTTGTAAGTACACCGACGAGAGTGTTATGTAAAAGTGTACACCTGTGTGCAGCCAGTAAAAGTGCGAACGGCGATCCGAGGAACGGCCGAGGCTCTCGAACTCGGCTGACTTACGACGCGCGGCGCTCGTCGGTGGCGTAGCTCGATATACAGCTTGGAATTCTATAACGTTGCGGTATATTATGTATCCGTGAAGAGTTAAAGACCGCCGACCGGCTCGCGCCGTTAGAGACGCCGCGAGACAGAGGCGAAGTGTGCGCGACGGAGGAATACCACTTTCAAATTTCCCTGACCTGCCGCAAAAATGTACACTTCCGTACAGCCGATGATCGTCGTCCGCGGCGCGGACGCCCGGCACTTCCTCGAACAACCTCGGGGATACCCCGGATCGTTCGGTTCGAAAAGACTCTCGCTGTTTCGGCGAAACAAAAGTCATCGCGCTACTGACATGGATTCGCCGTGGGAAAGGAGAATCCATGTTAGTGGCGCGCCATTTTTTGTTTTTGTTTTTGTTTTTTTTTTATAATCGAGAAGGAACCGTTTTTTCAATGTAGAGAAATTCAAGTCAGGAGCCGAACACCTCCCTGTCCGGCCAAACCGGGACCAGTCGTTATCAATAACTGTAATCAACTTTTTTTTCACGGAGCGTGTATGGGGAAACGTCTCGTTGGAAGCGGATATCATGTCAGCTTTCGATAAGAGTTCTCACGTGATCGCACGTGTAACCAACAACGAGGAAAGTTGACTGGAGTTTTTGTTACCGAGACTCGGTATTTCATGGACTCTTGAGAAATGGTCCCAAATTTAGGCCCGTAAGAACGAGAAGCAGGGAATTTACCAAACGATTCGCGGCGACCCGAATAGAAAATATCAAACCATTATGCATAAAACCACACCAAACACATTACACTCATTCAAACATCCAACACTTACAACTTAGCAGCAACTCGAACGATTGGGCAACGAAAAAGTGAAATTTTTAATTTTTAGTACCAATACTTAAAAAGCATGAAAAAAAAAAAATTGTAAAAGGACGAAAAATAAGCTGAAGGACCTCGATTGATGGCCAATTGGCAGCATGTAAGTGATTGAAGTCAGTTATGTATTAAAAACTGTTCCATGTTATGCACTCTCAATAAATTCACTACTACTGCTGCTCCCAAATGTTGAAGGTTATTGGTGATTGAATAAGGTTTTTTTGGATGAAGCAATCTTTCGCCCAACTTTTGAGGTCATCGACATAAATACCCTGGAATTTGGAGTAATGAAATCAGGTACATGTCTTGCGTCCGCGAAACAGTCTGCATGTAATTCTTTTTTAATCATAAAAGAAACAATCTGTAGCAACGCTCTCGCGCAGTCACTTCGCTGCTTTTACTTCAAAGTTTCACGTCCGCAGCTTCCGCGCGCGATATCTTAAAGAAACGAATTAGCGAGTGTGACCGTGTCACGATCTCCGTACGATCTCCCATTGGGTAAAAAAAAAGAAAATGTGTTTCGATTCTACAATCCCGATTGTTCGTACCAGTTCGTGCTCGATATCTGGCACGGTGTGACTCTCGCGAAGGGGCACTACAATGGGCCCCGTTGGCGTCCACCGACCGTGGTTACACACGAACGGAGCATCATCTATACACGGTGCTCCTCTGGCGCGAAGAGATACGACCCCCCGTCATTTATCGCGACCGTTTACCATTTAAGAGTTTAAATGTCTGCGGGCGCGCGCTGGAGCATTGTGGGCCGAGAGCGGCCAATTGCACGATTCACGATCACAGAATCGGCACTGGAAGCTTTCATGAATCGTCCACTGTTCGACGTTCGTTTATTAGGCGAATCACCGTCACCATTCTGAATCTCGTTGCACGAATCGTTCGCGATCGTAGTTGCGTTCTACGTCCTCGTTGTCCATTCTCCAGGCGTCGCTGAGCAAGTACAAAAGCGTTAAGCCTGAAAAAAAATCCTACATCCTATTCTTCATTGGACAAATGCAAATCGCCCATCTTCAAGTCCGCGGCCCAACTTCTGTGATCTCCGGGTCACACAACATTGAAGCCATCAGCCATCCACTAAACGGAACCTGTAATGAAAATGTAGCCCGCTAGGGCATCGTGGGTCGAGAGCGGACGATTCACGATCACAGAATCGGTAGTGGAGGGTTCCATGAATCGTCCACTGTTCGATGTTCGTTTATTAGGCGAATCACGGCCACCATTCTGAATCTCATTGCACGAACCGTTCGCCATCCTAGGAGCCTCCTACGTCCTCGTTGACCGTTCGCCAGGCGTGGCTGAGCAAGCACAAAAGAGGCGAGACCAAAGAAAATTAAAAACATCCTACATCCTATGCTTCATCGGACAAGCGCAAGTCGCCCGCGGCCCAACTTCTGTGCTCTCCGGGTCTGCGCCTCTCAAGATCACCAACCACCGTCAGAGGCAACGACGTAGCCATCAACCATCCACCTAAACAGAACGTACAATGAAAATGCATGAAGCAGCGAGTTTCACCGACTCTTCCTCTCACGGACCTTCCCATCTCGGTTAGCCTTTTCCAATTAGCGCTCCCCGACACACCGGTTCTTCGGCATCCGATAACAACAATGCAAGATACAAGCGCCGACGATCATGACTCCTCGCTAAAGAGAGTCCTTTCCTATCGATTCCGTACGGTCGCAGATTATAATGTCATCGCGAGGCTACCTTCTCTCCGTCCCCGCGAAACAATCTCCCATGGTCCAACGAATAAATACAGAGAGACACATCCGGCAATATTTATCCTATCGCCGTTCTAACGAAGACCGCAAAGGAATCAAACGATCTAGCAGTTACATCTGGGCGAAAAAAAGCTCCATCTGGAAACGTTGAAAAGGATTTTCTAGAGCTGCAAAGTTGCCTCTCAGTTCAGCTTGAATAGTTTGATAAGAAGTAAAACAATCTCCCGAAGAAACGTTCACCCAACTATCCGGCGGTCAAGGCCAGGATAGGCAAAAATCTCAGTGGAGATCGTGTTCGCATTGCTCGGCACTTGAGATGACAGTGGAATAGAAAGCGCTGAATTATGCATGGGGTTCTCGATTTGCTCTTTTGGCTCCCTCCGGATCAATTAGCCGGTTGTCCCGAGCTTACAAAGTATGCGGGGTTAGTCTAGCTAGATCTAGATCTGGCTAGACCAGAGCTAGAACTATATCGTCGGGTGCTGATGTACTATGATGTATTGCTGCGTACTCCACCTCTTGCCGTGTTGAATCCCACTCCGGCTCTATGACAGTTATGTTTATCCTATCACCCGTTCTAATGAAGACCACGTAGGAATCCAACAATCTAGCAGTACATCTGGGAGCGTTGGAAAGGATTTTCTGCAGCCGCGAAGTTGCCGCCTACTTTTGCTCCAACGGTTTGATAAGGAACGAACAAAAAACTGCCAAAGGAGCCTTCACCGAACTATCCGCCAGTGGAGGCCTAGCCAGGATAGACAAAAATCTTGGTGTAGATTGTGTTTGCATTTCTCGGCACTCGAGATGATAGTGGAATAGAAAGCATTGGATTCTGCATGGTGATCTTGATTTACGGCTTTGGCTCCTCCGGATCAATTAGCCAGTTGTCCTGAGCCTACATAGTATCCGGGGTTGGTCCAGCATCGCAACGATACATCGTCTGCCGTTCGGGTGCTGATGTACTATCATGCACTGCGTGCCCTACCTGTTACCATACTAAATCGCTCTGGGGCTCTTTGACCGTAATATTTATCCTATCACCCGTTCTAACAAAGACCATACAGGGATCCGACGATCTAGTAGTTACATCTGGGTGCGTTAAAAAGGATTCTCCACAACCACCAAGTTGCCTCTCACTTTTGCTCGAATGGTTTGATAAGAAACGAACAAAAAAAACTGCCGAAGAAACCTTCACCGAACTTTCCAACAGTAGAGTTCTAGCCAGGTTGGGCAAACATCTTAGTGGAGATTGTGTTCACATTTCCCGGTACTCGAGATGATAGTGGAATAGAAAGCGTTGGTTTCTGTATGGTGGTCTTGATTTACTGCGTTGGCTCCCGCGGATCAATTAGCCGGTTGTCATGAGCCTACAAAGTATCCGGAGTCGTTCAGCATCGAATGGCTTCATCGTCTACCGTTCGGGTGCTGATGTACTATGATGTACTGCGTACCCCATGGTGTGGTGCTCCTGTCATACTAATTCCCTGTCAGGTAATATTTATCCCATCACCCTCTCTAGCAAAGACCGCAAAAGAACCCACCGATCCAGCAGTTACATCTGGGAGCTTTGAAAACGATTTTCCAGAGCCGCGAAGTTACCGCTCAGTTTTGCTTCAATGGTGTGATAAGAAAGAAAACAAACTACCAAAGGAACCTTCACCGAACTATCCGGCAGTCGAGTCCCAGCCAGGATAGGCAAAATCCTTAGTGGAGATTGTGTTCGCATTTCTCGGTACTCGAGATGACAGTGGAATAGAAAGCGTTGGCTTCTCCGTGTTCTTCTCGATTTGCTCTTTTGGCCCCTCCGACCAATTAGCCGGTTGTCCTGAGCCTACACAGTATTCCCCGTCGGTCCAGCCCCGCGAGGGCGCATCGTCCGTCTTTCGGGCGCTGACCATACGCCCTTCTGCCAATGAGCCAACGGTATATATTTATCCACCTCCCGCAACCCCGATCTTTTCTCTGCCAATGTCATCGGTCCGAACCGTTGAGCCAATCATCGTGGAAGCACTGCGTACCCTACCGTCTTTCGCTCCTGCCATACCGAATCCCTCTCGGGCTCCTCGACGTCCCCGTCGCAATGAAATTCCATTAATGCTGTCATTAAGCCACGACGTCACGAGATCGTCGGATCTCCTACCGGTCCGATTCATAGGCGAGTCGTGATGACCGCTGACTGGGTTCGTTCGGTTCCACCGTCATTGTGTCTATAACGTCCGGCCGCTTCACTTCTCATATCTCTCTCGCGTGTCTTTCTCGCAATCTCATTCCCCTCGGACGTGACCCGTTAACTCGGCGCTGGCGATCGTTGGAACTCGCGGAGTTCGCCAGGATGGGCGACTTAGGAGGAGAGAGAGCGGGAGTAAGATAAAGAATCGATGCTGGCTCGATAAACCCATTGTAGATTGGTCGCGTCTGGATGAGCTCGTGCCACGCAGATTACAGATACAGATCTTCATGGTTCGTGCATGCATCGGGCTACGCTATCTCCTATGCTAACTGGCATAAAATGAAACGGAGCTCTAAAAGGTATTAGCCACATCTTCGAAACGTGCAGGTGCTTGAGAGGATCCATTGACAGTTACATGTTTCACTTCTTACCTGCTCGGTTATAGATCGGTTGATACTGCCGCGGTGTCCGACACGACTGCGATGACACTTTCAATGCGTCTTTCATTAGAGTCTTCCGATCTGCTCGAAAACAACAAATCGCCTGTCAGGCGTATCGCTGTGTTGGTCTTCTAATCGGCACGAACAAAAATCGCCTCTTCGGCGTATCGCTGAAGAGCCCGATGTGTCGTTCTGGAACTTCTAGGCAGCGGTTAAGTTAAGGAGAAATTCATGCACGGAGATAGGATAATTGGCTCGATCGACTGATCAACTGGTTGAGCCGATAAGTGACCGGTTGGCTGTGAAAACCAATTATTTTTCTCCGTTGCAGTCAATAAAAAAAATTACTTAAAATAGTCGCCGCTGGTAACCGCTCATTCAGTAGTAGCGATATGTTTTCATTTATTTAAAAAAAAAGTTGACAACAGAAGTTCGGCAAATCTACCGTCAGGAAAGTAAATTGAGTTACCAAAGTCCGAACTAAGTCGTGCGTTACTTACGATTTTTCTTCGGACCCTCGTTTCTATTCATGTTACCAAACTTTTGCGCCGGAGCTCTGCGCGAAGCTAATTTTTCGCCGTCGAAGTAAAAAAAATAAATAAATAAATACATAAAAAAATAAAAATACAAAATTGAACCATCGGTTAGATCGATTGACCGACGTATTTGTTTCGACCAACAAAGTATGCTGCATCTTCGCTCGTACCCGCTTGAGGTAGTTATGTCGCGAAGTCAACCCAAAGTCATGTGCATAAACTTTTGACATGTTCTAATTTACCTGTCAAACTTTACTTGTACAAAACGTCGAGGGCTTTCATCGACCATTTGAATGAATAATTAGATCTTGAAAATCGGTCTTTTTACACGGCGCTTGCGGGAGAGCTGGCAAAATTGATCTTCAACTCGACAATTAACATACTCAGATCAAAGATAGAAAAAAAATATAAAGTACTGCCGACTCGCGAATCAATCAGGAATTGATGGGCAACAAAAAAAGTGAAGTCACCGAACTAATATACGCATGTAATATATGCATGTCCAATAGAACTACGATCAAAGTGCGCGGTTTCGGGCCAGATGACGTTTCCTAATCTGTCGCAGAAATGAAGTCAAATCCACACTAACCAAATAATCTGCCCACAAATAATCGGCTCAATCTTGCGAGTAAATCTTCATACATACTCTACAATTTTTTCCAACGTTGTCGGCGCAGAGAAATTACCACATGTAATTAATTTTTGATGTCACATAGACGCTGGTCTCTATACGACTGGTCATAGACCGGTTATGTCTGACTCTTGCCGACATAGCTGCCTTAATCCATAGATTCGAGCGATATGTTCTCTGCTTCGGGAAAAAAAAAAAAGAACTGAAGTTAGAAACTGAACTTCAGCAGATCTACAGCCTGTGAAGTAAATAAGTTGCGAAAGTCCGGACGAAGTCGTGCGTTACCTAAGATTTTTCTTCGGCTCCTCGTTTCTATTCGCGTTGCGCGAGCTTTTGCGCCGGAGCTCCGCGGCGAAGCTTGGAGAAACGTCTCGCCACGGGCACGAACAACCCGTACGATATATAACTCCGATATCTTCAATTAGAGATAACGTCGTGGCACGACCTAACGACACACACGCACACGAGCGCATGCCGAACCGAGCAGTCAATTTCCGGTATCGGTAGCGCAGGCGAAAGATCGTCCACCTGCTGCCGGTTCGCCGGCGCTGCAACCGGCAGCACTCAGCGGCCTCACCGATATACCCCGAAGCTTTACTATTCGCGAATACGTAATCCACGAGCCCAAGAAGATATCACATTAATCCTCGTGGATGTTATTAGATTAGTTATTGGTCACGCTCGGCCGGGGAAGCAGAGCCTCGCGCCGGGAGCACCGGTGCGTCGCCGTGCGTTTTCTTCTCTTTTTTCGACACAGGTGCGAGACTCCATTATTTTATTTTATTTTTTTTTTGCTCCGCATTGATATCGCTCGCCCGAGGCCAAATACCCAGCTCGCCGCTTCACGCATACCTCCGGACAAACACGTTTTTATTCCGCTTCAGAAAAATATGAAAAAGATAAATAAATAAAAGTAAAACAAAAAGGAAAAAATTGAAAAAATATTTACATACGAGTCGAATATGTAAACGATTACATGAGCCGGAGGACGCGCGGACGATTTGTGTTCCAGTGCCGGGAAAGGGTACATTTCCGCGAAGATACCCGCCAGTGTCTTCGTGTTTCATTCGTTTCTTTTATATATGTATATATTTATATGTGTATATATATATATTTTTATTTAATCTTTTTTCATCTTATTTCTCGTCGTTCCCGAGACCTACTTAAGAGAGTATGTACGGCGTGCGAGAGCCGCTCCTCTTCTTCGCTGGCGGTGGAAACGGCCCGAGAGATGCGCTCACGAACCGGCGAGGATATAGTACTCGCGGACGTGTATCTCCGCTCATCCTCGACTGTAATTGATTGTACGAGCCACGGCTGCGCACCAGCATGCGAGGATTCCTCAGCGACGATCCTCGCTCGTGGTGGTGGTGGGTTTATCACTCGAAACTCCATTTATTTATTGCTATCTAAGTGCATCGCCATTGCACTCGGCACACGCCCGAGCAGCTCGGTGTACCGTTATCTTACATAGTACATATGTCCATGCAAATATATATATATATATATTTATATATATATATATTCGCATACACATGTATGTATATATATGTATATATATTTAAATACTTACATAAATGGGAGTGTGTGTTTTTATGTATATGGGGAACAGAGAGGCAAGAAGATTACCCCGACGAGGATTATCAGCAGGAAGCTCGACGGCAATTTCAATTCGCGATTATCGTAATTAAGAGAAATATACGCTAATTGATGCAAGCTTCTGCATCTCGACGCTTCAAATTGCCGTGCACTGGATGTTGCGTTTTTGTGCTAATTGATTCGAGATTTACAGAGGGCGGGGATCGGGGGGGGGGGGGGGGGGAGGAAGACGAAGAATGGATTAAAAAACGAGAAAAAAAATAGAAAGAAACCAGAAAAAAACGAAGAATCGATTTAAAATCGAGAAAAATAATCGAAAGAATCCAGAAAAAAATCGAAATGGTAAAATACGAATGAAAATACGTTGATATAAAAATATAGATATACGCATACATACGCAAGTTAGTGTTCTTATCTGTAAAGCGAACACAGAGGCAAGAAGATCTCGACAGAGAATAGAGAGGCATCTCGATGGTTCGAATTGCCGTGCACTGGATGGTGCCTTTTTTTGCTAATCGATATGAGATTTCAAGAGGGTGGGTCAGAGGTGGTGTTCGAACACTGTAAAAAATGTCCGCATCGAAATTAATGTACTTGTATTGGAAGCTTTTATGTATAAGCTAGTGTATTAACTTTAATATACAAATGTTGTGTAAAATGAATGTGTGGTAAATAAAAAATAATAAAAAAGTGGTATTTTTAATAAAAGTACTTCAATAGTACTAAATGTATTTAAAAATTACTTTAAAACTTCTATAATTTTACATAATATGTGTGCATTAAATTTAATATACTGGTTTATGCATAAAAGCTTCCAATATCTGTACATTAAATTTACAATTTTTTTAAACAGCGAAGACGAAGAATCAATTTAAAATCGAAATGTTGCGATACGGAAAAAAGTATGTTGATATAAAAATTAAAATTAAAATATACACATACATACGCAAGTTAGTGTTCTTATCTGTAAAGTGAACAGAGAGGTAAGAAGATTAGCCCGGCGAGAATTATCAGCAGGAAACGGGACCGTAACTTCAATTGGCGATTATCGTAATTAAGAGAAATGTGCGCTAATTGAAGTGGGCTTCTGCGTCTCGACGGTTCAAATTGCCGTGCACTGGATGTTGCGTTTTTTTTTACTAATTCGTTCCAGATTTAGAGAGGGTGGGGAGGGGGGGGGGAAGGAGTGGAGAGTGGGGGTATCAGAACGGAGAATCGGTTTCACGCTTCGCTACTAATATTGCCTACGAGGAAAATATCGGTATTACGGATAACAGGAGCCTGTGTAAAATATCCTCGATCTTGAAGGCCGTCCACCTTGTGCTCGGTGCGTCAACCGCGCCGGTTCCCCATCGCCGTAACCACCGGTCTGCGCCTCATTCCTTCGCTCGGTACTCTCTAATAATCGATTATTAATTTCCAGCTATATTCAATATTACGTCCGTAAACACCTCGAATTTGCGTAATATAAAATTGGTGAAAAAAATTCAATTGCCACTAAAATAAAATTGGTAATTAATATACTCATATAAATCTTGAAACGCAAAAAAAATATATTGAAAGTAAACCTAAAAATACGTCGAAAATAAAATAAATATGTTGTAAATATATTGAAAACAAAATGAATATCTTGTAAATATATTGAAAATAAAATGAATATGTTGTATATATATGTTGAAAATAAAAAGAAAAATATGTTGGGATAAAAATATCCATTTACAATTATTTTCTTTGAATTGTACAAGTACCGGAGTAATCGTAGGGCGGTAGAAGCATAGCGGGTAAAAAAAATCATATTTTTTGTTCCGCCGTTTATAAAGTCATTAACTACACATTTTTTGTTTAGCCGAACTATGTGGCAAAGCGGTACCGTTTGCAACTGCAGCACAAACGATTTTCCTGCGGTAAAAAAATTGACAGTGGGAGGTTCGCTTCGAACGTCTTGTAACAGTATCGAGTTGTATCGTAGTTCGCGCGAATGTGTGCGATATATCACGTTGATTATTGCGTCCATCAAATCGACGCCGTTCGCAATTGCCGGTCTACCCGTGGAAATATCTGTATATTTCTAATCGAGGAATTTCGTGCTCGTCGATCGCACTTATCCATCTCGACAATTTTTCCGCCGCTTATTATACATCGATTTGACTCCGTTTTCATTTTTTTCAACTTTTTTTTTTCTTTTTTTTTTCATCATAAGTTCGCGCTCGAAGTGAAACTGGAATCGCGCGATTCCGTGCATTAAACGCTCGTCGGGCTCGGCGCGCGCGCGGTTCTCGGCCGAGAACGGGTTTCTCGTTTCTCGTCTCGAACGCACGGGATCGACGATGAAAATTATAATCCCCCCGAGGTGTTGCGAAACCTCTCGATTTTGCTGCACACGCGGAGAGCTCGCCTGAATAATGAAAAAAAAAGAAAAAAAAAGCTACGATAAAAAGGAAAATTGTAAGACCGAGTGTGCGCGCGAGAGAGCGAAGAAAAAAAAAATAAATTAAGAAGAGCCGGACTGACGAGCCGAGTGTCCCGCGGAGGCTCAGGAGTGTCTGGCGGCGAGAACTTCGAGTCGGACGATTAATAGACACTTCCGGGATGAAATCAATTTTCTCTATTTTTCGACACTTCAAGTGCCTCGACCAATATTTACCAATATCGGTCGTAAAATTAAATTCATGCGCGGAACTAAAAAATATAATATATATATATATGTATGGGGCATTGCGCCAGAAATGTTCATGCTTCGACCCTGACCGCGTTCGATAATCACGCCATTTTCTTTTTTGTAAATATTTTGAATAAGAGGAAACACGTATTTTTTTATTTTGTCCGATCGACATTTCCGGTGATATGATTTTTATAAAAATTTGATTTTTTTCTGTAAAGCTGCTTTTTGAAACATTAATATCTTGGAAGTCTCCGACCGTATCGAAAAATGTCTCAGAAAAAATTTGTTCAGTTTAAAGTGAACGAAATTATACGTATTTTTGTGAAACTTTCTGGTCAGTCTAAAGTTGTGTTATACGACATTAAATGAGAAATATCGTATTTGATCAACACGATATTTTGATTGATTATATATATAAAAATGTTATGTCAAATTGCGCAACCTTTACTTCGATTGAACCTTCTCTAATATGAAAACTCGTCATTACCCATTATCATCGTCGTTATTCACCATTACCGTTACAATCCGTCGTTGTCGATTTAATCCCAAAAGTTTCTCGTACTCCGAGCTTAAAAAAAAATGAAATTCAATTCCAACCCACCCAAACAAATTCCAATTCAAATGGCATTCTCGCCCACCCCCTCCTCTCGCTCCAAGCACGCGATCGTCTTGCGCACCCCCTCCTAATCTCGAATAATTAGCAAACAATAAAAAATTATATAATAACAAAAAAAAAAAATCTCGATAGAAACAAGCCCCGCTCGCGCAGCAACGCATGAATAACTTTTCGTGCTACTTCGTCTATAATTCTCGTTCTATCAAAGTAAATGCAATTATCCGCCTACTTGTGTGCCGGCCTGCCTGCCAGCGCATAAAATACCGCGCGTAGCAAAAAAAAAAAGGAAAATAAAGAAAAAAAATCGTGCATGCAGTTCGAAGCTGCACGCGGGTCCGTCCGATACGTGGCGCGGCGCGGTCTCGCGTATCCCATCCAATCTCGTTGCGAGGCTGGCGGAGACGCGAAACTCTGCGGCGCGCATGCGCGCGCGCGCCTCGCGACGTTCCCGCGAGAATCGCTAGAGAAACGATAGCGAACTGTAAGAAAACAACGTCTGGGGGGGCAACCGATATTACGTTACGTGTAACAGACACACAACGCCGCCGCCGAGAGCTTGTTTTATTGGCCGAGTAAATCGCAGAAGGACACCACGCAAACGTGCAAACGCTGTACCCACCACAGACCGGCCGAAAGGGTACGGCTACACGCCGTGACTGTATTATTAACGATTCTACGGCCGGTAGGTACTTGATAAAATATTATATGCTAATACACCACCGGCTCAGCGGCGTGCTCTCGCGAGAATATCGCAAACGAGAGGGACCTACTTACACTCGAAGCGAGCCCGTGTTGTTATAAGGTACCCTATCTCGTCCCTATCTCTCTCCCCGTTGAAAAGTCCCTGAACGGTCCGGCCATTCACACGATCGCGCGCGGGCAAAATCGCTCATTCAATCTCGGGCTGCATCTGTTAGCTCCTATTTTTTTTTATCGTTTTTAAAATCACACCGAAGAAATATTTTGCCTCCGTCGATGGTTATTCATTCGGTGCCGATCGGCTCGTACGCGCACGGCCGACGGGGGAGTGTAAATACTTTGTAAATTACCATTATTTATGGGTTTTGTGAGGCTTATCGAGCGCCCGATACCGCGCCGAGATTACCCGCGCCGCGGATTTAAACACGCTTTATTGGGATTTTATGAGACTCCGAGAGGGCGCGGGTCGTCGAGGGACATGTCGGGGAGGCTCGAGCACGCTTCGGAGTGGGATAAGGAATGGGTTTATCTTTTGAGATCTTTCGGTTGAGAGACCATTGCGCTTAATAGACTATATTGGTGATTTTTATCGGGGCGATCGGCCTTAACCTAATAAAACGTCGATGACGATGGATGAATAGGTATTCTGTTCAATTTTTTTTCTTGCGGGGAGTGAGTCGTTTTTTTAGCGGTTTTGAGACCGTAGGATAACATGATTTTTTAATGGAACATATATAGGTGACTTTACGATCTCAGTCAGCACTTCTGACTGCAGTGTACTTGTTGTGTGTCATGTAAGGGAAGCAATCCGTTGAGATAAATTTAATTAAATTAAATTTACATTGATGAAAAAAATTGCGTAACCCGTTCATATTTTTGTCAGTGCTCAGCTGTACGTGCTCGACAATTCTCCGATTTGATAATTTTGTTTTCTTCACATTTCAGGTAAAGGTGAAATTGCCTCGAACCAGACGAAATTTCGGCAAAATTAGGATTCCGGCGTTTCCACTGACTTTCCAACTTTCCGTCTAAGCCACCGATCAAATCCGAGGATCAACGCTGTTCACCGGTATGCTTCTGTTCAATTTTTTCTTTCAGAGACTGATCCATTTTTTTATCGATTTTGAAACGATAAGAAAATAAATGAACCAATATGTACCTCATCGAAAAAATTGCAAATGGTTAATATGAATGTAAAATGCTTGACAATTCTCCAATTTTTTCCCCACTTTTCACGTAAAGATGAATTCCCTCGACCCAGTCTGCTATATCGGTGTCGAAATTTGGGCAAAATTCGTATTCCGCCCTTTCCACCGACTCCCCAACATCGCATCTCGGGCGCCGATCGGATCCGCGGATCGGCGGTGTTCACCGGTGTGACGACGATAACCCGTCGAGCTTCGGGTGATAACCTTTCATTGAAACGGACAAAGCGCCGGATGATGACGAAATCGCGCAGCCGGGTGGTGCAGCGCCTAGCGAAGCGTAACCTGCCGAGCAATGTACGCACGTTTGCGTTGCGTGCATGCGCGACGATGAGTGAGAGACGTCGACGCTGCCGTCGGCGAAGTCCTGTTCGCGACTATTGATCCTGCCGCTGCCCAGTGCGGAGTCGCCCCGGTGCAGGTTTCGCGAAAGTCCATGAAAACGCGACGTCGAATGCGTTTCGTTCACCGAGGTTCGATGAGGCGCGCGGTAATCGCGCACCGGCGATAAGCGCCTTCGAGCGACGGCGACGAAGTCTCGCACCTGGCGCGAAGTCCGCGCACGCGCGTCTTCGACGGAAACTCCAGGAATTCGGTGAATTTTTTTTTCTCTCCATTCTTGCACCTTCCGGGTGAAGTAAAGAGAGCAGAAAAAAATTGATATTCCTCGCCGAGTTCCGAGGAGTCGACTGCATTACTTTCCATTTACATAAGCTTCGTTCTCGCCACCTCCGTCGGTCGGCACTGCCCATCGCGATTCAGATAGCTCGGTCTTCGTACACAGTGAAAAAAAAGGTTGTTCTTCTTACAACAACTTGTTATCCCCAAACGGCCACAATTTTTTATTTGTTAGGTATAATTAGTTGTAGTAATTATTGTATTATATATATTGTAGGTAATAATTTTACCTACAATTTACAATTTTTAGTTACGTGTAATAGTTTACTTGTAAACTACAAACTAAAATTGATAATGACATGGGAAGAAAAAAAATTTATTTGACGGGCACAGTTTATTAAGATTAAGTAAAATATTTATTTGAATTAAGTAAACATTTCTTTCATTTAAGTAACTATTTACTTAATTAAAATAAATATTTATTTAAATCAGATAAATATTTTACTTAATCTTAATAAACGGTGACCGTAAATAAATTTTTTTTCTGGGTGAAATAAAAGGTTTGTATGTTCAAGGCTGAACAAATCAGTGTGTCACTTACTTAACAAAAAATATTTGTATATATATAATATATGATATATATAAATATATATATTTTCTTATATATCGCTTACTTAACAAACATTATTTTTACGAAATTTTTTTATTACCGTGTGCAAACTCGTGCGGCACTCGCGGCAATGCGACTAACTCGTTCGATCGACCGTTCAGGATACGTACGTATTTATGGAGAAGCAAAAAAAATGGGGGAGGGGTGGAATTTAAGAACCGACGTACACCTTGCGATGAATTATCTGGCAAATATTCCGCGTGCAAGAGAATAAAAGCACCTCACGGCGATAAGTTTGTAAAGCGTGTTGTGCCACGTAAGAGGCGGACCGGGCAATGGATGTAAGTGGAGCATGAAAAAAAAAAAATTACTGGACGTATACCGGCAGAGTTCGTCGGGGACGCGGCGCTTGCCTCCATCGAGAGTACGTTGGATATCGGTTTTTTTTTTCGAGGAAAAAACAACTTGCATTACAAGCAGAGCTTAATGAAGATATTGTTAAAAAAAAATTCGCTCTCGGTGCTCAATCGGTCAAAAATGGAATAAACAAACAAACAACTTCTTAAAATATAAGATCATATAATTAAAGAAATTATATAAATATTCTGAACGTCCTCGTCAGAATATAGCCATCGACCTGAGTCCTTCAGCCCTAATTTATTTATTTTCAAGAAAAAACAAAAATTGACATTAGATACGTAGATTAATGGAGACATCGCAAAAAAAAAAAATTCTCCCTCGGTGCCCAATCGGTCCAAAATGAAATAACAAACAACTTCTCAAAAAATAAGATCATATGATTAAAAATAAAAATAGAAATAAAATAAAAGATAAAAAATAAATTAAAAACTTTACATCACAAAAATTATATAAATATTCTGAACGTCCTCGCGATATCTCCGGCAGATCCAGATTACTTACACCTCCATTAAAAACGCTATCCTCGAAGCTGCGGACTGCAGTTACGAGTCAATCTCCTCCGCGTTCTCCCACGCAATCGGGGCAGTGGGAACTGCAGTGCGACACAAAACGAAATTGATTCGTACGATCGATCCATATAAATCGAGTCACGAAGTCTCAGCGAGACGTAATCACGGCTAACCCACAAAGGTTTATGAATTTTGCATTTTCCGTTGTTGCGAGACCCGCCGAGAGACTCTCGTCCCGGTGGCTTTGGAGTGCGAGGGAAAGAAGAGGAAAAAAAAGGAACGTCGTTCGAGCGGCGCCCTTCGAAAACGACGTTTTTAATTGGCTTCTCTGTGCGGAGTTCCAGCCGCGTTTCTCTTTCCGTGGGAAGCCGCGCTACTTGTAACACATTCGGGTTCTCTACCAGTTTTGGCACACACGTTAAAAAAAAGTAAAATAAAATACACATGGCGGGATTCGCTCTCGGCAGGAAATCCGAGACACGCGCGTCGCGACGAGATCGAAGATCGTGAAAGGATCCTCCGGTTAAAGGCGCACGGAGAAGAGCAAGTGCTCTTGCGGTAATTGGCTCGGTTCGAATTCTCCTCCGCAAGTTCCGATGCAACCAACTCCTCGTCGCTCGCCGTGTCGCGCTAGCGTCGATGCGAATTAATTGTTTTAAAAAATAAATAAATAAAGAACAGAAATAATTATTAAATGGTGCACGAGAAAACCCAGTTCACACAGCGACTAGACAGTAAATAAATTTTGTACTTTTTACAACAACTTATCGTCGACAAATTTAGACCATTTTTTATTTGTTAATTTTCCGATTACCCGATCAGGCTCTAGTTTTACAAATGAAAGTACAAAAATTGACAATGACACGGGAAATAAAAGGACAGGTTTGTACCTTCGAATCTGAAAAAAAAAGTTCGAAATTCAATTAATAACATTATTTTACGAAACTTCGTTTGACGATTTTAAAAAATCATTTTGCTTCCTCATAGAAGAAGCTTTTTACTGTGTATCTGCAAAAATATCCGACGTTGTGCGCAAGTGTCATAAATGTCCCGACTCGGTAATAATTCCGTTCGCCAAATCACCGAAATTAATGAAATGTTTAAAAATAAAAAATTCTTCAAAATAAAAAATAATCAAAAATGTACAAGAGCAAACCCACTTCACACAGCAACTGTATCGTCGAGGGTATCCGGCGATCTAGGCGAGTGTCATAAATGTCCCGTAATAGTTCCGTTTGCCAAAGCATCGAAATGAATGAATTGTAAAAAAAAATAATAATAATAAAAAGGTGTAAGAGAAAATCCAGTTCACACAGAAACTGTGTCTGCAAGAATATCCGACGTTCGCGGCAAGCGTCATAAATGTCGCGGCTCGGTAATAATTCCGTTTGGCAACAATCGCGATGGATTGCCTTTCGGTAATTCGTTCTAATTCCAGTAGGCAACGCACTTGCGGCTATGCAGCCTCATAGATTTATCGGGAGAAGGCATTCGAGCTGCGGACTCTGCGGACTCGGCAGTCGACCGAGAGATTATTGGGGAATTTCGTCGGGATGCATTGATATATAGTCGGGTTACTTTTTCCGAAGCGTCCGCAGGGGAGGATGCGGGGGGAGGTGTTTGCGTCACTTTTTGAGGTCGCGCGCACTCGAGGAATCTCGTAAATCTTGTAAATCCTGTAAAATGTTGATAACCGGCGGAGCGTTTTACGAGTCTGGAGAACGACGCGGAGTCGTCGCAAAAGCTGGAAGCTGCTTTCAGCCGCATTGCATTCGGATCGAAAGCGTTTTTTTACGACGAAGATTCCTCGGGGGGATTTAAATTCCGCTTAGCAGGAAGAATGGACCGTGAATTTCGAAACTGCACCCGCGATATCGATGCGAAAAACATTGCGACACACAGGATTTTTGATCGACTTCGAAGAATTTTTAATATATTTTTTATCGTGAAGCGTGTAAAAATAAGCTGAAGATTTCAAAATTATCGAGAGCCCCAAAAAGAACCGGGAGTTTCGAAAGCGCGACATTGCGAGACAGGGGATTTTTATTAGCTTTGAAGAATTTTGTTTTAACATTTTACCGCGCAGTTTGTGGAGAAGAGCGGAAAATTTCAAAATTATCAGAAGCCTCGGTTGGGGTAAAATGGCACTCCGGACGCAAAGCGCATTGGCCCGATGAAGTACCTTCTATAACGGTGACAATCAAAATAATTATAGCTCTCGTGATTGCGGTGAAGGCGAGAAGTATTTAATTATGCCATAATCAGCAATTTTTCTCGGATGCTTTGAATAATCATGACGAACTTCATTCTTTCAATTCTTTTTCTTCTGTAACGTAAACAATCAATTCATAGCTCTAGACCAAACCGAAGTTTTTTATTTCCAAGCTTCCGCGTTCCTCCTAAATTGGGTACTTCTAAATCGGCGATAATCAAGATAATTACAGTTCTTGTGATTTTCGTGAAGTTGACAGGTGTCCCATTATGCCCCAACCAGCAATTTTTCTCGGATGCTCGGATCAACGTCTACGTACTTTATTTTGTTAATTAAATGTTTAAAAACCATAAACAGTCAATTTATGAATTCAGACTAAACCGAAGTTTTTTCTTTTCCAAGCTTTCCCGTTCCT
The DNA here is from genome assembly GCA_030522725.1 of Ichneumoninae sp. B BG-2022a. Lineage (NCBI taxonomy): Eukaryota > Metazoa > Arthropoda > Insecta > Hymenoptera > Ichneumonidae > Ichneumoninae sp. B BG-2022a. Next base: position 24,023 of record JAPYZD010002853.1, read on the forward strand.
TCTGAATCGGGAAATTCCAAATCGGTGATAATCAAGACAATTACAGTTCTGGTGATTTCCGTCAAATCGACAGGTGTCCCATTACACCCCGACCAGCAATTGAATAGTCAATTCATAACTCTAGACTATTCCGAAGATTTTTATTTCCCATCTTCCCCCTTTCGCCCCGTCCCACAAGAGTTCCTATCGAAGAGAACACACATCCGGATTAACGACATAACACAACTCGGTAGCCGCAGTTGCACTGCGGATGTACTTCTGGACTATTTTATCGGCACTCGTCGAGTCGGTTCTGTGTGTCTGTCGTGAAATCAAGAATGCGGGGTAATACGGCACACGCGTAATTCGCGAAAGCTGTGCAGATCGGGACAGGCCTCTAATCCTCGCCGGCAAACGCATAAACCCATTCGGTACGAAACACATTCCCGTTTACGAAACTCTCGAAACCGAGATTCCTCCAGTACGGGAAAAGAGTCTTCGCGGATTACGCGTTTGCATAAAGACGATCCCGTACAAACGTAGATACACACCGAGATAAGTTCCCGAGACTTTATCGCACGCGCCGTGAAAATAAGACCTGGCGCGAATTCTACGCTTCCGCGGAACGTTCGTTCGATATTATGATACGAAATCCAGGCTAACGGGTCAGACATGAGCGTTTAGCTTATCCATAAAATATCGCGCCGGTTGCGCCCGCGGCTCATCTCTCTCTCCGCCTGAGTGTACATACATTAGAGGAGTGCTTTTGCTGTGCCCCGTGCGTTTTACCCGCGACTCCGTGTATCTCCGTCTCGGAACACTTTACACCGCATTTGATGGGAATTTTTCTTTTTTATTCCAACTTCATTAGAAAAACGAAACTGCGCCGCGGCCTTGCTTGGGAATTCTCTTACTTTTTGCCTCGAAGCGTACGTGAGAAATTATGCGGATGAATGAAAGTTCGAGATATCGAAATATTGGTCGACTACTAAATGAATTTATTTCATGATTCTCTTTGCGCGATAATAAAAAAGGTTCGTATGTTCATCCAGACATTTGTCGGCCACAAATGTTCATTTTTTTACGGTTGCTTTTACCGTTTTTTAGATGAAGAAAAAAAAAATTGAAAAATGAAAGAAAAATTGGGATTTTTCTGTACGAGAAATAATTTGTAAATGCACAAGCGTCTTCGTTGGTATTCCCGAGCGTTTTGCCTGCGACTCGGCGTATCCCCGACTCGGAACCCTTTATACCGCATTTGATGGGAATTTTTTTCTTTTTATTTTAACTACTTTAGAATAACGAAACTGCGCCGCGGCCTTGGCGGGCGGGAATTCAATTATTTCTGCCTTGAAACGAACGTGAGAAATTATTCGGATGGATGAAATTTCAAAACATCAGAACATTGGGTGGAGTACAAAAAATGTTATTTCATACTTCTCTTTGCACGATAATAAAAAGGTTCGTATGTTCAACCAGACATTCGGTGTCCACAAACGACCACCATTTTTTTACGGTCACTTTTACCATTTTTTAGACCATATACGGTTCATCGAAAAAAATGGTAAAATTAGCAAAAAAAAAAAAAAACATATTGTGCAGCTGTCTGAACGAGAAATTATTTTTTTTTATGCACGATCATCTTTCGCTGCGCACCGTCATGAAAAATCGTAGTCTAGTTAACTCGCAAGTCTCGCGACACGACGTTTAGCGTGGCACTTACGAAACACCTATGTGCGTAATCTTCAAAAAAAATCGTATGCAAATGAAGTCGAAAAGTTTAGTTAAAAGCATTTATCTCGTAGCCCGATAAACATCCGGTACAATGGCCGCGACACACGCCTCGACTATATTGGTCAAGTTCAAAATAGTGATGGATGATTCGCGATTGAAACGAGCGTAACCGCTTTGGATGCTTGAGAATTGCGTGGGTGAAGCATTCCTCGAGACGGCAAGAATTGAATACGCGAGACGAGAATTCCTATATGGCAATTCCCGTGTCTGTGTGGATCCCGTAGGATTTATGGACTCCGGGCGCCAAATTAGGATCGAGGCGTTTTTAAAATAGACCCGAATAAACGGTACTTATAATGTCCCGTCGTCGTTCATCCTGACCCGGCACTGGTTTTACCGTGGTGCGACACAGCCAGTACACCCACAACCCACTATATATAACTACAAGCTATTTGTAGTAAAATAGCTGCCGGTAGTATATCTAGTTTTGTGCTGCGCAATCACGAAAACTCATTAGAGCGGTCTCCGGGTCTGCCGGAGCAGCCTCTCTCCGTCGTTCGAAGACAGGGAGGGGACCTCGACGAGGACGACTGATCTATCTTGACGAATGCCGAAAAATCCCGCAGACAATATAGCATTTTGTACCCGCCATCGGGGAAGAACGGGGCAAAATGAACAGTTCATTTCAGACGACGCTTTCTTTTTTTCATGTCCCACTGAAGAAAGTGGCAAAAATGGCAAAATGGCAAAATGGCAAAATGGCAAAATCGCAATGAAGCCTCTCTTCATCGTTCGAAGACAAGGAATGGACCCCGACGAGGACGACCGATCTAACTTGTCGATCTACGAAAAATCTCGCGGACAATTTGAATTTTTGTACCCGCGATTAGGGAAGAGCGGGGCAAAATGAACCAGTGTCGTTCAGTTTCGACGACGCTTTTTTTCATGTCCCGCGAAAAAAAATTGTCAACAATAGTCCGTTTTGCCCCGCTCCTCCCCTACAATCAAAAAACCAAAGTTTACGCGGTTGCAAAAAGCGCCGAGCCACTGTGCAACAAATTATTAACGCCCAGCGACAGCGACCACGGAAGCGCGAAATCGTTTAAAATTATTTCGCCGTTGCGCGACGAGGTCGTTTATAATGTCGTTTTTTTTCTTTCTTTTCTCTTTATTTCGCGCTCCCGGATCTTTTCATCTCTCTACTGAAAAGTCGGGCGTGTACGTGACCGCGAATAAAGGACCGACTTGGGACAAAAAGTAAATGTTAGGAAAAAAAGAAATAACAAAAAATTATAGACACATAGGATCTGTGCCTGGTGCGTCGAACGGAGTAACGGCCCTAGGGTACGCTCGATAGATGCCGTGTTTTTTTTTTTTATTCATCGTCCACCTCTCACGCTAAAGAATCTCCGTGGAAGCGTGGCAAAATTATTCCGAGCATCAATTTTCAACGACATCGAGCGCAACGATGTTGTACTTGAAGTGTGTATATGTATATGTATATAAATATATGTATACACACACACATATATATATATACATATTTGAGAATATACGAGGTTGTTACAGATTGACGTGAAAGATTTCTCAACACATTTCACTCCCCGGGAGAAGCTGATGTGTGCATGACTCGCCAGACTCGCCCCCGTGACTAATGGCTTCTTTTCTCTATATCTCGTCGACATTAATTTACTGTCTTCGCCTCGAACGAGTCGCAATTAGCATGCTTATCGCTTATAAATTTGGCGAGGCAGGCCGTCCCGCCCGAAGAGAAACGATGATGATCCTCAAAGGCGGTGATCAACATTGTTGACTCAAATTTTGCTCCATTTTCGCTACAAAGTAAAATTGGCATTTCTTCGATTTATTTTTATTTTTTTTCACGGAAATCCCTCACGCAAACAAAAAATTGGATTTGAAATCCCTCACGCTTGACGCCTCACAAAAGTATTCCAATCATTCGAAAACAAATGTGAAATGTATATCAATTTTTTTATACTTAAAAAATATATTTTCTACAAAAAAAAAAAAAAGTATTCACTTTCCAAAAGGTGTTCCGTGCCTGGAAGACTCTCGACCGTACTTCGCTGGGATCGCATTTAATTCAAAGTCTGATTGAACAATTAAACCCTAATTTTTCCCAATTATTTTTTTTTGTCGCAACAATTTACGAAACAGCCCGTTTACCCTCGCACAAATGAAATGCATCAGGTGTGCTTCAGCGTGGCCGTTCACCTGTTTCCAGGCCTCGCTCTTATGCTCTAATCGTCGGACGAAAAAGCGTTGGATACCCCGGTAGGAATTCGTTCCGACTGCGTACGAGAAGGTATGTAAATGGCAGCCACGTTTTGCACCTACGAGAGCCCCCGGTCCGCCGGGCCGTGGCTTGCGGGACGATCCATTTTCCATCTAATTGGGTCACCCGTCACTTTGCCTTTTGTGCGCTTAATTGCGAGCGCGAAGCGGCCGGGCCGGGACAGTGCGCAAGGCTCACTTGGCTCGGGAGGGACACGCGCTTGGGTCTGAAACGGGCAAAAAAAAAAAAAATGCATGCGCGAGAGCGTTGCAGATTCCACGTGAAATAATGAACGACACCTTTTCTCTCGGGGAGACTCTCGAAGAATTGCCCGGTGAAAAAAAGACGTCTTTCTCCTTAGGCGACACGTGAACGGCGCGCGTCGCTCCCGCCGCTTCTGGACGAGGCGCCTTCAAACGTACACCGTTCAAACTTACACCGGTTCACCGTAACACAACTGAATCTCACGCTTCACGAAATGGCACACGGCGTTCAAGCTTACACGACGAATTTGTAACAAACGATTTTTCAACACATTACAAACCGCACACCGCAAATTTATTACACGTCAAAAAGCTTTCACATTTAAAATAAACACATTCGGAATTTAACATCACTGAAAAAAAAAATTGCTTGCGGGCTGCCAAAGAAAAAAATGTTTGTTTCAATTTTACTCTCAATTCTTATAATTCCGTATGATATTGAAACAACGACAGCAAGACTGTCAAGGCATGGCGCCTTGACATGTTGTCGTTTCAATTCGGTATGAAATTGTACGAATTCAGAGTAGAATTGGAACAACTTTTTTACTTCTTTGGCAGCCCGCAAGCAAATTTTACTTGAATCAATACATTTTTTTTTCAGTGATTATTTTGTAACAACCGCGAAATGTAACAACTTCGAAAACTCACACATGAAATTTGTAACAGACATTGAATCTTACACCCGTGTATACATACACGGGCTAACAGGGAAGGGGGCGGCTCGAGACTGGCGCTGATGAGAACCACTGCTACTATGCAGGTTAAATGGACTTCACAGGGCTACAGTACGAACATTGCCTGCTGTGATGTCCATTTAACCTGCATAATAGCAGTGGTTCTTATCAGCGCCAGTCTCGAGCCGCCCACTTCCCTGTTAGCCCGTGTACGTATGCACGGGTGTAAGATTCAACGTCTGTTACAAATTTCATGTGTAAGCTTTCGAAGTTGTTACATTGCGAGGTTGTTACAAAATAATGTTGTTAAACTCTGAATGTGCTCATTTAAAATGTGAAAGCTTTTTGATGTGTAATAAATTTGCGGTGTGCGGTTTGTCAGATGTTAGAAAAATCGTTTGTTAGAAATTCTTTGTATAAGCTTGAATGCTGTGTGCCATTTCGTGAAGTGTGAGATTCAGTTGTGTTACGGTGAACCGGTGTACGTTTGAAGGCGCCTCTTCTGGACGACGCTGCGAGAGATGTTTCGACGCTGAGTGCCGGCGCTACACGCGGTGCAGCTAAGTGCAAGCACCGGCTGTTTACGCGATTTCCAGCACGCTTCGCACGTGCGAACTCTCTTATGACGTCGAGTTCTTTTATTGTACTCAACATTGCCACATGCGCGAACCCACCGGCGCGCACGCGCGCGCATGCGCGTTACACATAATTACCCGCCGTCCGTTCGCCACTTGCGAAACCGGCGGATAAGATAGTTCACCACCGCGATGACCATTACGGACAGGAATATGGGATATTTATGTGCACGGCTGAGCCTCAAGGCCGCCGATGACCTCCCGCGGCTCGATTTTCGCCGCCGGGATTTTTTTCGAGCCGAGAGACGGCGGGATGGAATTTTAATTCCGTCTCGTATGCACTGAGAAAAAATTTAATAGTTAGAGGAACAATATTACTTATGACCGTAAAAAATTGTTCGCAAGAGGAACGTCTACATTTTATGGTTACGACGTTGACAAAAAAAAATCACGGTTGCAACCATAATTATATTTTAAATAATTGAGTACTATCAGTAACTATCTATATTGACGTTGCGACTGGAAACTATTCGTTACGTTAGGAAACACTATCCTTTTTGTCAGTGTGGTGTAATTTCGCTGGATCGGTTTTCGTAGCGTTGGAAGTAAAAAAAATAATTTAGGAAAAACTGAATGGGAGGTTTCGGAAAGATAATTTTGTTAAATAAGTGACGAACTCGTTGGTTAAGGTTTGAGTATGAAAACCTGTGATCTTGTTTCGCGTGTCATTGAAAATTTTAGTTTGGACTCTTGTCTGTAAAACTGGGGCCGGATGGAGCGATCGGAAAATTGGCGAATCAAAAATGGTGGACTTTTGTGGTAAAAAGTACGTTTTTTTAAAACTATGTATGAAATGGAATTCGGCACGAATAGGTAGCAGCCGAAAATGCGATCAAACCGAAAGTGACATCCTACCGGAAATACGTTACTTCCGGTCGAAAAATGAGATTGTCTATCGAAAAAGGCTTCATCCCGGGAATAAGTCTCGTCCAGTCGAAAAGTCAGATTCTCAACCGGATGTGATGTCATACCGGAAATAAGTCTCATCCAGTCGAAAATTCAGATTTTCACCCGGACGAGACGTCACATCGGAAATACAAAAAAAAACTGGTCCAAAAAAAATGAGATTGTCTAACCGGAAGAGACGTATTTCCGTTACGGCGTCGCGTCCGCTTTGAACGCCTCTTTTTCCAACTCAACAGAAACGCTATTGTATACATATACATGTATACGTGCTACAATACAATCACAAAGGCCACCAGGAAATGTATAAAAACGCGCGGTCATAAAGTTTTCGGTACGACAAAAAAAAAAAGAAGAAGAAGGTAGAATAGTCGTTCGCGCGAGTCGAGGAAGTCTTGTCATTGCGTTACGGTCTCGGCTCGAGAGAGAGAGAGCTCTCTCGCTCGCTAATAGGTATTTAACTCATCAGCATCAGACGTATTTTTAATGCTTCGTCTCACCTGACGTCTATAGCCGACAGCGAAACTCAACCACACCAAAGCCGCCGATCCTTGTGGATGGCGTGCAGACGGTCCCGCCCGGTTCCGTCGAACCCGTCCTGCGCACGACATAAACGCACACACGTGTCCGCACTCGTGACTCATCGCCGAGTTGTAAATTAACGAGAAGAGCAACAAAAGCTCGAGCAGCGGGCTCCGTTATTAATTCTTAATTGTTATTAATTGTCGGACGGCGAATCCTTTTAACCCCCCCCCCCTCTTCCCCCCACTATCCTACGTCCTCCTCACGGCTGTATGTACATTCAGTTATTACGCTCAGGGTCAGGCTGCACCCGGTGAGCAATAGGAAGCACAGTTTCTATGGCTGAGGAATTTTTTTCACCCGAGAGCGATCGCTCCGTTACCATTTTTTTAATTTCGTCGCTCCGATTCGCTCCACCAATTACACGCTCACCAACATCGATGCTGATCGTTTAAGCTCCGATGAAAAAATTCGATGCTTCGACCTACATTGAGCATGGTCCTCATAGGTAGGCTGAGAGAGGAGTGTCGGGAAAACTACCAAGTTATGTGGTCAATTTCGAACAGGCAACATGGCACACCACACCAGCGATATGCGACATTTTTAAAGGAACCATAGCAATTCTTACCCAAGCCATATGGCTATTTTTCTAAAAGACGGATTGGCAAAATTTTGCATATCTGACTTACAATTTCGTGGATAAAATGCGTCAATGAATTTTTTTTATGTATGTATGTACATACATACGTAAAAAAATTCTTTTATTTCAATAATTTTTTTTCTATGTATATATATATACATACATAAAAAAATTCATATATGAAAAAAGAAATATGATCGATATAATATGCCGGTGTAACCTGCAAACCTAAAACAAACGGTTCGCTATCTCGACGCCACCGATTACTACATTTCCTAGTACGAAGAATTTATATTCCAGCAAAAATTACAGGATATTCGGGTAATATTTTCTATAGCGATAATCACCATATTTTCTAGCAAAATGTATTAACTTTAATGCGAATATTTGCCACGATGTTGCTGTACTTTCCATATATATAAAAGTTCCGTCGTTTTTTACCAGATCTATCGTAATTTCTATCATATCCTTATTTCAATATACGCGCGCATCTTCACCGGGTTTCCAGTCTACGCTCTATAACAAATGTCGCCTAACTTTTGAAAAAAATATTTTTTGAGTTCCACCATAAGTCGTCTGTCTGGCGTTTCGATTTCGCTACAATTGAACCCAAAAGCGCGCACGTCTTCGAAAGTTACAGAGCTGCGAGTGTCGCGGTCCGTCGTGGGTTTTTCTCGACGCGACAGCGTGTTCGATACGAAGAATTTTGTCTAAACTCGGATACGCGAACCAAACCTGGCGCTTTGGCTTTCCTCGTTCGTTATTTTCGTTTCTCTTTCTCTCATCTCAAAATTAATCGTTTTTGACGTCGTCGTTGTCGCCTGACCCAGACTATCCATTCGAGGAATCCGCGCCGTGGATTTAACGAGTGCGCGGATGCAGCGGCGTCGGCTCTCGCCGTCTCTGCACTAGCCCGGCTCGCTAAATCTTGCAGCGAATGTATACCGTACGATCCGAGACTCCGGCTAGCCGGTATTTATGCTACTCTGAAACTCTTTGACTCGGAAGATCGTTAGAGGTGTGCAATAAAGCGCGCTTCGCGCTCCGAGCGAGAAGAGTCGGCGAGGCCCTCGGGGAGATTCAGCAACGTTGCCGCGGTTCTCGTTACTATTACACCAGCGAGATCTTGGGGAACATTCGATTTTTCTGCGAACGCACGGGAACCGACGGTGGAAGCGATTTTTCGAACTTACGCGCCGAGGAGCAGCCTCTGACGTCGGTGCGGGTAATGCGGGTCAGCAAGGCGAACCCGCGAATTTCAAGAACTCATCAATTGCTATTTAAAAAATTCGTGAAATGCAATTTAAAAAACTCGTGAATTTCAATAAAAAGAATTCGTCAATTTCAATTATAAGCACGCTTAAAATTCAATTAAAAGAATTCTTCAATTTCAATTTCAATTTCAATAAAAAAAATATATTTCTAACGCGACGAACCAAGTTCATATTACTGCATAAAGGGCAACTTCAAATGTCAAAAAAATGAATAATAATCGTGTGATTATTGAGCGGAGAGTGGGGAAAAATGGAATCCGGGGCGGGGAGAGTGAGGGCAAAACGAGCTATATTTACCAATTGTTCCTTCAGGTGTCGTTACCGTTAAGAGGTTGCAATAAAACTCACACTCTCCGAGCAGAAGAGCCCCTCGGGCATCGAGATTCAGCAACCAGTTTCCGCGATGCTCGTTTCTAAATACCAACGAGATCATAGAGTATATTTGATTTTTCCACGAAAGTACGGAAACCGACGGAAGCTATTCGAAGTTACGCGCGGAGGATTAGCCTGTTTGAAACAACGATGGCAAGACTGTCAAGGTGACATGTTGCCGTTTCAATCCGGTATGAAAATGCACGAATTGAAAGTAGACTTGAAACCACATTTCTGTTTCTCTGGCAGCCCGCAAGCCAATGTGCCTTGAATCATTGATGTTTTTTTTCAGTCTATGCTCTTCGAAGCAACCAGTTTGTCTCATTTCGCCCGAAAACAATCGTAACCGATCCGCCGGCGCACACTGAGAAAAACTTACATAGTAAATGGTTCCCAGAGGAAACATCTACATTTTTATAATTACGACAATGACCAAAAATTATAATTATAGTTTAATCAATTGAATATATAGGGGAGAGCGGGGCAAAATGGGACAGTGGGGTAAAACGGGACAAGGGGGGTCAAAACTCAATTTTCCAATAACTTTTTAATGCCCCATTTAGTCCTAACGATATATCCGGATTTTCAACCCCGTTTTGCCACACTCAACACCACCATTAGCATCCAAAAGTTATTGAAAAATTGCATTTTGTCCCAATATCCCGTTTTGCCCCACTGTCCCCTTTTGCCCCGCTCTCCCCTACTATCACGAACTATCTATATAGACGCCCCCCCTGGGAACTTTTCCTTTTTCTCAGTGCAGTCAGGAAATTCCGAACCACCGAGCGACCCGCTTTACCCCCAACATCCCGAACTCTCCCATCGCGTTGCCATACGAAGCTCCGCGGTAATAATACATACTCATACATCACCATCGGCAAGGCCGCTTCTCGCGAATTCCCGATAATAATTTTACGCGAGATCGCGATGTTAATTGCGCATCGATTATCCTAACTGTACGCGTGATGCGTCGTCGTCACTCTGCGCTCTTCCCGCTGAGATAACTGTTTGCGAATTATTTGTAATTCTGCTCCCCCCCGCGAGGCGTACCGATTAATTCGCAATTCGATTGTCCTTATCTCCGATGGGTCCACGAGTCGTCGATACGTAAACCCTGTTACGTGTCGCGCGTGCGAACGATGTGTGCGTCGACGATCGCGACGAGGACTCCGTCCAGATATAGCGATCGTTCGGACGTTATAAGTCGATTACATTAACGTACACACGCGAGATAACAATCTTATTGTACGCACGATTAAATTGATTTATCTCGGCCGTTAGGACGTTATTTACACCGTCGCCGTTGCCGTTGTCGCCGAGGAGATTATAAACGCGGTCCGGGCTGGCGTGTCATAGGAGCGGAAAATTCAACGGAATTACCGATATTATCGGACCGATATGACGGCAGCAGCGCTCTTGACTACTTGTACATTTTGCTCAAAAAAATATATTAAAAGAAAGAAAAAAAAAAAAAAAAAAATGTAATCAATAAAGTACATGAAAATCTATCGGTGCAATATAAAATTTTGCATAAGCATTTGATATTGTGGGTGGTCGGGAATTCTGTCTCGCAGTCGTGTTGCGAGCAGCGCTCTCGCGCCGCGATACTCGATGGGGTCACACGGATCATTATGCTCGTACAAGACACCTCGACTCGATGAAACAACGGGTTGCGCACATGTGTGTCATGTGTATGTACATCTGGGCTGCTTAGCCGTCGAGTGCGCAGCATTGCGAAGATATGACACTATCCGCAGTCTAACGCCCGATCTAGATAGCCGTCAGTTGAATTATAATTATTAATGGGAAGCGAGAGTGGTAAGGATAGAGGAATCGATAGCCAAGTACGAGCGTACGAGCGCATTTACATTGCCGTACGTTCACCTATTAAATTAAATGGTCTTTCGATAAGCATCGGATGAAAAAAATCAACGCTGAGAATCTGGTTCGATTATCCTTCGGCTCAGAAATATTTGAGCCGCATAATGTTGTGCGATTGCGTAACAGCGCGGTCGTCGGTTTTAATGAGAAAATCGTTTGCTGCCGTCTCAGCTTCGCAATTAAACGGATGCGTTAGTTTTCCACCGGAAAATTATATTTTATGAAGGCGGAGTACTTTTTTCAATTTTTAGCTGTAAAGCGTTTTTACAGGAAAAAAATGTCAATTGTTTCTTGGCCGTCAGAATAATCAGACAATCGGTCGATCAGACAATCGGGCAGTCGGACAATCGGTCGATCCGACGATCGGGCAGTCGGACAATCGGATAATCAGACAATCGGATAATCAGACGATCGGACAATCAGACAATCAAATAATTCGATTATCAGAAAATCGTGCTATCAGACAATCGGGCTATCAGACAATCGGGCTATCAGACAATCGGGCTATCAGACAATCGGACTATCAGACAATCGGGCTATCACACAATCACACTATCAGACAATCGTACTATCGGATGACTGGACAATCGGACGGTCGGACAATCAACCAACGTTTTAGGATTAGCATAAGTGTAAAGGAGGTCGAGCCTATTTCGCCGCGGCCGGAAATGACCGAACGACACGATAGTTCGAGCGTTCCCCCCCCCCCCCCCCCCCCGGGGGGCGCGGGACCGCCGCCCCCCCCCCACCCCCCTCTCCCC
>JAPYZD010002854.1:0-14604 GCA_030522725.1 Ichneumoninae sp. B BG-2022a
TCAATTTTCAATTTTCAATTTTCAATTTTCAATTTTCAATTTTCAATTTTCAATTTTCAATTTTCAATTTTCAATTTTCAATTTTCAATTTTCAATTTTTGACTTTGGCAACTTCTGGGCCATGTGATAGACCCTTCAAGAAGTAACCCAGAATGTTTTCACATTTTTTTAAAGCCTAGAAAACTTTGAAAACCCGACTGTTCCCTAAAAGACCCAATGTACACACCGTGTCCGTGAAAATATAGTCTCCACACACAAGATTAAGTATTCATCATAGAGATACTGCCGCCTCTCTCGATAACGATCACTATAACCACGAGATGCCCAAAAGTTTGTATAACCCACTCAAAAGATGCAGCACTCGTTTGCCCAGTCCGAAACGCTCCAACCTCCCCAAACTTACGAAGAAACAAATCGTGATAGGGCTTGTGTTTCCGCGGCTCGTTGGAACTCGTCAGCGCGTTCGAATTATCCCGTACATCGCCCGAAGTATGGAAAGAGCGGGTGGTTTCGCGAGCGATCGAGCAGTCGATAGCGACGACGCACAGGACGAAGATGCACGCATTTCTCATATCGCAAGTGTCTCCGCGAGCACCGAGACGAACAGAATCCACAGTCGACTGCTCGACGAACCTCTCAAATTCATTCTTATATAGCCGGTAAAAGCAGCTGCTCGTAGTAATTTTTCGTGCAAGCAGGGTCAGGGCGACTCCTCGCTTTTCTCCGTTAATCGAGTTATAGCTTCGACGTGACGTTGTCTCGTAGTCCGTCGAACGAGCCCGATAAGCGCGACGGCGGGGGAGAGTGAGCAGCCTATTTTAGTTTCAACGAAAGAGAGAAAGCGCTCGGCGCGAAGAGATTCTCTTCCGTAAATACACCGATAATTGAGCCGATAATTGATTATTAGCACCCGCGCCTTTCTCTCTCCCCGACCGTGTCCCTCAAAATTACAAACTCGTAGAAACGCCGCTCCGCGAATCGCGTTCAACATGCACCGTCCGGAGTGTGAGGCGAGAGGGACGCGCGAATGTTGGCCGGATCTTTATGCTCAACAGCTTGTCCCTAAAGAAAGGTCTTCGTTATCCCGAAATGGGAAGCGGGGACACTTCCTCGACGTTATGGGAGCGAGTTTACCGTGGCTATCTTTCGGCCCATCGCCTCTCCGGGCTTCCACGGTATTTCCTTTCGCTCCGTCCTCTATTGTCGCGTTGTTTTCCCCCCTCGCCCCCCCCCCCCGCCCCTCTCGAGATTATCGCAACCCTCGGAAAAGTTGGCTATCTCCGAGCGGACGTACTTTACCCGTCCGCCCTCAGCTCCTTGGCCCCCCCACGATTGTATTACGTATCCGGGTCACTTTGGGATTTTCACGAATCTACCATTCCACGGGCCAAACTCCTCGTGGCCATTTATCTCGAACGGTGTACTTGGCAAATTTCACCCTTCGCTCACTGAAATATTGATTCGAACCCCGGAGAATTCCGCAGCACGGGAAAACGACAGGATAAAAAAAACACATCGAACATCCACATAACAGTGAAGCATGTAAGGCGTAACATCGAAGCCAGGGAAACGACGCGGAAGACGGATTGGGAATGTTTCAGGGTACATATAACACACACTGGACGCGTCTCGATTACTCAATATACAATATAATTTTATTACAAGTTTGAACATTCTTTTATTTTTTTGTTGTTATTTTTTTTTATTAGCAATGTACGAAATTCATTATAGGAGTACTTAAAATATCTGGCGTGGGGTCTCGTGCAACGACAGTCTCGACACACCGTACCGATCGTCGCGAAGGTGTAATCAACAACCAAATAACTCTCGTTTGTCGACGAGAGAAGAGAGAAGAAAAATAAAATCTCCGGTGTATCGAAACTACCTTGCGATTTTATGTGTATACGGGAGTTTTTTTTTTTATTGTATGCGCGTGCAAATACGAATTACACGTACGACTTCGGGGGAGGAGGGGGGAGAGGATGGGTAATTTGTAAGGAATAGAATTCGCGTTTATATACTTTAGTAGCTATATAATGGACAATATTGTTCGGGGTCTTTAACGCGCGCCAGGGACGTCGACGGGACTTTATAGGCAGGTTTACATTCCGCTGGCAATGTTGGCTCGTTTATTAAATAATAGCGCAGCTTCGTCGATCAGCAAAACCGAGCCAAAGAAGAAGAAGAAGAAGAAGAGGAAGAACAAAAAATTACCATTTCAAAGAAGATACGCAAATGGTCCCAATCGCGACTCGAACCAGTCAACCGAAAGCCGTCGGGCGATTAAAGAGGAACGAGAAAGTCTTCCACGGCGGGTTTCTTTTTCGTTTGTTTTTTCTCAAACACAATTTGGTCGCGTCGTACGAGAGCAACGAAATCGTTTAATGGAACAAGCGACACGGTACGGAGGGAGGGTTGGGGAGTGCGAAACGGCACGTATAAATATGTACACGGATACAGCGGGTTTTCGGCGTGTGGACACAGAGCAGATGGGTCTATCGAGTACGAAGACGGGCACAAACAGATATTCGGACGAGACAGATACATTCAGTGGAAACACATGTATTTCCAGCGCGCGCGGTCCCTTCGACTCGACTTCACTCTCTCGCGCGTCCCCCCGCGTCTCAGTGAAACTCGGACAAAGTTATGCGACGTGCGATACACACAGAGACACGTGTAGGTGGGTGTACAAAAATAGCGACCAACCGGCGGCGCGCTCGAATCGTATTAGATAGATAGTAGAAGAAAGCCCCGAGGAGAAACGGGCCGAGGGACGAGTCCGAGAGGCGTACGCGGAATTGTGAATACCGGGGCGAGGGGAAGAGAGAAAGTGCGTGGACGAGCGAAGAGACTCGGAAAAGGGGTTGCGCCCTGAGGCGATTCTCTTCCTCGCTTCCCCTCGGCTCTCCTCCTCTTCAACTTCTTCTTCCTCTTCGGCTTCTTCTTCGTCTTCCTCTTCCTCCTCCTCTTCTTCCGTCTTCTCCGTCATAATCATCGTCCTCCACTATGTACTTCTCTTCATCCTCCTCCTCTTCTTCCGCAGGCGTGCCCCAACACAAGATGCACGTAGCATGACTAAGAACCATGACTAACTAGCCGGGCAAAGTGCCACCGAGGAATCCCAGCTAACCCGGGCAAACGCAGCCCAGGGGGTTACACGCCTGAGAGACGAAAAATTTAAGAGCTCTCCCGTCGACTCCCACCCGCGGGGACGAGAGGGGTTGGTCCGTCCGTCGCGTTCCTCCGTTTCCTCGGCCACCGCTCGTCGACCTCAATTTTTTTTAAGTTTCTCTCTTTTGTTCTCCTCAAATTTTTTCGCTCCATCATCGTAACGGCAATCCCGCCTCGTACCTCGCCGACAATCTAATCTTCCCGTCGATGGGTCGACAAAGAGCACGCGCGCTCCTCTCGCGAGTCAACGAAAGACACTCCAGAGAGACTCGCAGCGGCTCCTCGAATCGGGCTTAGCGTTATTCAAAACATACATATTTTATTCGTACTCTCAGATTTCGGTATAATCGACATTCAAAACGTAACATCTCGTTCCAAACGTAACATCGCATAAATTAATAAATAAATATATATATATATATATGTATACAATAGGTATATGTATAATTGTTATCGTGTATCTTCGTGTATAAATCGTGGATAATGTATATTGCGTGTACGATAATAATTGTACCGCGTGTAGTGTCGTGTTGTCTCCTGTGACGAATTGAATCTTAAATTATTATTGCTTCGATTAAGGTGTCGCGGGATTCGGTCGATAACGCGAGAGAACGGAGATCCGTTTTTCTTTTTTTCATCCCTTTTTTTACGCATAAGAAACCAGCTACATTCCTGGTGGATGAGAATAAGCCCCCGACAATACGCGGGGTGTCTTCTGTTCTTCGACCCGGAAAGCAATGTTCCCGTCTCCGTTACTCTCGCGTTTCGCCCTGTTTCCCAAGCCGTCCCGGGCGCCCGCTCGTTCGCTTCCGGAATCGCGAGCGTTCCGGGTCGTTTGTCCAATGCGAGATTTTCACGCGGCGACGAAATGTGAGATTTTCTTTTTTTTTTTCTTGTATTTTTATAGTCAAGCATTCCCCGATCCGGCAACGTCATTGGACAACCGATGCTTCGCCCTCCTTGAATTGTTTACTTTTTTTTTTTTTTCTGTTTTATACGACTCTCTCCCATCCGGGCGGAAGGCCCGAGTGACGGGCGCGGAACGAATCCGAGAAGAAAAAAATAAAATAAAAACGACAAAAAAGAAGCTCTCGTTCGCGTCACACTGATTAGAAGAGTCGAAGACGCAAAGCAGCTGTTGGCTCTGCGCTAACGAGATAAACTCGGTCCTTTCGGCTTCGCCACTATTTGATTAGTGTCACTAATTCGTAGATCCCGTAAAACCAGCTGGTCCAACACGATCAATATGGTCTCGGCATAGTAAGTATTTCTCGGAAGACTTTTATACTCTCATTCGCGTATACGGTTCTGCCTATCGTAATTAACTAATTAATAATAAAAAAATAATAATTATAATAATAACCGTAATAATAACCATAATAATGATAATAATAGTAATAATAATAATAAGTGCGTCTTTGCACGTCAAAGACTTATTCATACCCGCATCAATAGTCTTCATTATTAAATTCGAAGTTTCGATCGGCGCAACGTTGGTGCAAGTTTAATTTTTTTTTTGTTTTTTTTTTTTCTCTATACGTTACACGTATAACATTAATTGGCACTGGGTAACAAGTTTAAGAGGCTCATCGTCTCTCCATAATTCACGAGGCGCTACACGAGAGCGACGAGCGCGAGAACAATGCCGAAAACAAAACAAAACAAAAAAAAGATTAAAAAAAAAGAACCGGAAGTTCGATGTTCCGGTATTCGAAGGGATTCCGCCGAGGGTGTCGGGGGGGGGGGGGGGGGGGGTGGCGTCCGAAGTTGTTGCAAAGTTCGAGCTGTTCCCAGCCGGCGCTCTTCCGCTTTGATAGCTGTTGCTCCCGCTGCCGATGCTCGTGTTGCTCCTGGACGTCGATCCCTGATGAATCGTACAGAGTCCGGGTTGTGTCCGAGATCTCTCGATATCGCTCAAAGCTTTAAGGCACACACCTGAGGATCGGGCGTAAGCTCGGTCCTGCGGTTATCCAACGGACCGGAAGTCGGGCAATATGCGCCGGAGGGCCCCGCGGGCGATCGATGAAAAGAACCCGAACCTTCATAGCTCTTTAACCGGCGTCGATCCTCAAACGAATACGACGTGTGGTTTTTCCGGCAGAGTCGGCCGCTCGTACTCGTAATCGCACTCGTAGTCGTACTCGTACTCGTAGTCGCCGTTTCCCATGGGTGGCTGTTGCTGAACCCTCCTGGGCGCGGGTTTGGGGCTCTGCATCCTGTAGAGCGAGAGAACCTCGGGTGGCGCTTCCCTGAGGGAGGTCACATCGGCGACGGCGTAGACCCCGATGTCGGTGTTGTTTCTCCGCTGCGGGTCGTAAAAGTCGTCGCTCCTCGAGCCGCATGAGTAGGGCTCGCGTCCGTTCAGCCGGGGATATCGGGCGCTCTCGTAGAAGCACGGTGGTTCCGGGAGGGCGTTGTCGAAACGATGAGGCGATGATTGCTGCGAGGGTTTCCCTCCGGGCAGATCGTAGAGGACCTCCTCGTTGCGCGCTATGAGCCGCCTGCTGTAGGACTCGGGATTCTTGTCCGGCTCGTCGGCGCTCCGACCCACGTAGACGAGGAGCTCCGGTCTGTTCGGCGGCGCGTACGCCGGTCTTTTTCTCCTCTTCGCCCTGGTCACGTAGACTATGAGGGCGAGTATCGCGGCGGTCGCCGCGAGACAACCGGCGGCCGACAGCGACAGATAGAGCGGACTCAGCCGACAGCGAAGAGAACTCTCCGAGAGCGCCATGAGAGGCTTTCCGGCGAACTCCTCGTCGGCGCAGAGGATGTCCTTGCTGTCCAACTCGAGCCTCGTCTCGTTTCTGATCTCCTCGGCGTGTATCACGTTCCAGAGCCAGTGAACCGAGCAGTTGCAGACCAGAGGATTGCCACCGACCCGCAGAACCGAGAGGCCGTCGACGGGGAAGTGCGTCGGCTGGAGACCCGCGAGGCTGCACCTTCTCAGCGACACCCACTTGAGGTAACGCGCGCCGTAGAGAATCCTCGCCGGGAGTACCGTCAGATCGTGGTTTCCGTCGAGGGATATACGCTCGAGATTTATGTTGTCGGCGAAGGCTCTCGGATGCACCCTGGATATCGTGCACTCGCGGAGATCGAGACTCTTCAGCTCGAAGAGGTTCCTGAAGGCCAGGGTGCCGAGCTCGGCCAGGGGATTTCTGCCCAGTCCGAGGCTGCCGAGCACGCTCAGTCTCGAGAGGGACTCCGTCGGCACCGAGGTGAGGTTGTTGCCCTCCAGGTTCAGGTAGACCAGACCCGGGAGATGCTCGAAGGCGTCCTCCTCGATCGACCTTATCACGTTGTTCGCGAGATTCAGGGAGACGAGGGAACGCAACGTCGGCAGAGAATCGCCCGCGAGCTCCTGGACGAGATTGTCGGCGAGGTCGAGCTCCTCGAGGCTCGGCGCGAGGACGAGGTTCCTCGACGGCATTTCCAGGAGGGAATTTCGCCGGAGGACGAGGCTGCGGATGTTGTGGAGATTCCTCAGCAACCCGTCCGGCAGGCTCGTCAGCGAGTTACCGCTCAGGTTCAGAAATTCCAGTTCGCTCGTCTCGCGGAAGGCCTGCTCGTCCATGTCGGTTATGTTGTTGTTGCTGAGGTCCAGCGATCTCAGCGAGCTGAGACCCTTCAGGGCGTTCTTCGCCACTGTTCTTATCGCGTTGTTGCTCACGTTCAGGCTTGCCAGACGCTGCTGCAGCACGAAGTTCTCGTTGCCCAGGGTGTGGATCAAATTCGAACTTATGTCGAGACTCTCGAGACTGTCGTAGAAACCGAAGGTCAGATGCAGACTCGCCACCCTGTTGCCCGACAGATCGAGGTGGCGGATCTCCGGATTCAGCTGTATCGGGACGACGTCGAGACCCGCGTAGGAACAGGAGGCTCGGAGATACTCGTCCTCGCAGTGGCAGCGCGGCGGGCACAGACCACTCGATAGCGCACTCGAGATCAGAAGCGTGGCGAACGCTATCGCGATCGGCGCGGCCGCGAACTCCGGTCCCCGCGGTGCCATTCCATATGACCTCCTCGCAGCTCTCTTGACCCTGCGAACATCGACAAAGTTTTGGGATTTAAGACTCGTGGACTCCATTGCATCGTTCGGTCGCGCAATTCCCCGACCAATTATAAAATCTATGTGGCTTTTTATAAAAAAAAAATACAAAAATTGGTGTCGTTATTTGTAAGAACATTTACTGGACGTTAAAGTAGACCTTGCGAATTGTGTTCGTTTTGGAGAAATGAGCGGGATTTGCAAACACTTCGGGATGGTAGACTGTAAAAAAATTCGTAGGCTATTTAATGTACCGGATCAGTGCGGAAGTTTTTATGCGAAAACTGGTATGTTAAATTTTAGGTAGAACTGTGATGCAAAATTAATGTGTATTAAGAACATTAGATATACTTTGTTTTTATTAATTTACATTAATTTTACTATAAGAGTATTTTTATTTCAATGAAAAAGTATATTAATTTTTCATCACGATTGCACATTATTTTATTACAGTGTATAAAAATCGAGAAAAAATCAAGTATATCAAAGGTTTTGAAATTATTCATTTTGCGTAATAATAGTTCTAAAATGTTATTAAGAAAGTAATGACAAATTAAATCGTTCAACAAATCTCCCGGAAATCTGACTTCGTTTTTTATGAAAATGATTCGTTCACTTTTCTGAATACATATGAATTCTTTCAGATTTTTAAAGTCACTTTGATTTTTTATTATATGGGAAAAATGTGTAGAAAGTAACAAAAGGCATTTAAAAATCTCTAAAAATTCCTACGTATTCAGAAAAAATTAACGAACAAACATATCGAAGTTTTATCCTTTAAATGTTAGATTCGTTCATCCCTTGAGTGGACATTCTCCTGGGCAATTTTTAACGTGCACGTAAGGAGTTAAATTTACCCCGAGAAGATGCATTTTTTGTAGTAAATTTATTAAACATTAATCAAAAAAAGATATATAAAAAACTGTTAGTTAACGAAAATGGTGCTTAAAGTGGAAGCTTCCGGGAAATTATGCTCAACGATTTGGGATTCGCCACGGACCGCACGTGGACACTCGAAAGGTCACAGGGCTCACCACCGACCTGACATTAAGTTAGCATCAGCACTCGGAGCTCATTCGCGTTGCTTTATCGATGAGAATCGGGTGTTATTTTAAAAGCATCGATTAAATTTATTTCGGGCGCTCCATTATTTCCAGCGTTATCGAATAATGATTAGAAATTGTTGTCCGCCTCGGCTGTGAACCGGACACGAGAGGTATTTGCGTTTTCGCCCCCCTCCGCAAACTCCAAACCGGTGTTCGCTCGTTCGGTAAATTTTAGCCCACCAAAAAAAAAAAAGAAAAAAAAAACACCCCTACATACATATTCGTCAGACTGACAGCTTTCACGAAGATTTTATCGTTCGCGAGTGCGAGATTTTTATCCGGCGAAAAGGTACCCGGTGCCCGGATATTTATCACGCTCGAGAGCGGCCGGGCCCGATATAGTTGCGCCGTATCCGGATATAGTATCCCATATAGGATAGCGAGAGTAATCGGCGTGAAATCTTTTCCAATAGGTGTGGAAGCCAATGGGTATGCGCATCGATTCCATTTCCCGGTAGCGGCGCATCACCTTTATTCAGCGAATGATACGCCAAGGGCCTCACACCTTTCGGCGCCTCCCTCCGCGAATCGGTGTCTGTGCGCTCGTCGCGCACACACGCGGCGCGCCCCCGCGCGTACGTGAAAATAGAATAAATGTTCGAACGTCGAGTCGATACGAAAACGTTTCGACTGGATAAACGGGACGAGAAATCGGGCTATGGATGCATGGACGGGAGTGAGCGAGATGTGCGCAACAGCAGTTCCCCGACGGCGGTTGTTCTCTTCATACCGTGGTGCACTTTTATTCGCCGGGATGCTCGAAGCTCCAGCACCGGAGCTATGCGCGCGAAGAGTCGGCGGGATAGAGAGAGGAGAGCGGCAGTCTATTTACGGATAGATGCACGGGTCACGTCCGTTCTCTTTCAAATTTTGCGCACGGTCGCGTTCTCCGTCGCTCGCGCGAGTCTCTCTCCGTCGTCCCCCTTCGGCCCCCCGCTTCGCCGATGGTATTCAACCCCCGGCGCCGCCATCCCCCAAAGCTTCGACGGTATCTTTTTCGTCCAACGGGCAGATGCACTTTCAGCCAACCAACACCTCCACTTCCATCGCTCTCGTGTTGGTGGAGGCGTTCGCTGGTGCCGCTGGAGTTTACTTGCAAAAACGTCCGGGCGATCCGGTAACTCGGTCAAAGTCTCCGAAAGAAGCGGGCGCGAGGGACGGAGAGGCGCGCGGGGGCTGAAATGGCTCGCTGATGGACCCGGACGATCGAGCGAAATCGGATGAACGTGCCGAGGTTTCGCCGAGGCCCGCCGGAAAAATAGTGAAACACCCTTCGTTATCTTCCTCGGCGCGGGGATCTTCGGTGGAGAGGAGAATACGAAGATCGGCGTCAAGGCAAAAACCCGTGAAGAGCGGAGGCTTCGCTCTATACCGGTCGGCGAGGCATTGTTTCGGCGCGAGAAGCGATGTATCATCCGGGATTGATTGCCGGGGCTACTTTTAAGGTAGTCGTTGTGAGTTGTGTTCGCTTCGCATGAGTTTCGGAGAAGTTAGAGGGAATTGCAAACACTTCTGGATGGCATAGAAATCTGAAAAAAGCAAGGGTATTAAAGGTGATGAAGATATTAATTTTGCATAATAATAATTCCAAAATGTTATTCACAGCTTAATGAAAAATTTAATTGTTCAACGAATCTCTTGGAAACCTAATTTTTTTTTTAATGGAAATTATTCTTTCAGTTTTCTGAATAGGTATGAATTTTTTCAGACTTTTAAATTCACTTTGAATATTTTGTTTTCTATACGCGAAAAATGTGTAGAAAGTCCCAAAAATTAAAGTGAATATAAAAATCTGAAAAATCCATGCGTGTTCAGAAAAACGGACGAGTCACTTCCATGAAAAGAAAAAGTTACATTTCCGGGAGATTTATTGAACAATTTAATTTCTCATCAATCCGTTATCAACATTTTCGAATTATTATTATGCAACATTAATCTTCTCAGCATCTTTAATACTTGATTTTTCAGATTGTTTATACCTTTCATATTTCATATTTTATCAGATTCCCTCGCACTTCTCTGAAACTTATACAAAGCGAACGTTACATTCGCAAGAAGACCACCTTAATTCTTGAGGGTTGCGCTGGACGCGGATGCGAAGCGACAATCATTTCGGCGAGGAATCAAATCACACGCTCGCCGTTCCAGCGATTGCCCGCTCGCGCGTATTATATCGCACATAAATATCGTTGATTTATTTAGTACAAGAGCCGGCACGAAGGAGAGGAGGTTTTCTCGCTTCCATTGAACCGAGAGTCTCGGCGGGCTTTTTATCTTCGCCCGGCGTAGTTTCCGGGGGAGGATTCTCCGCGCTGGCCGTAGAAGCCGCCGCCATGCTGTATAACGAATAGCGCCGATCTTCCAGCGGCTTCCATAATGCACGGATTTACAACAGCGTCCCTATCATCTCCAGCGGTGTAGCGTTTCGCGCTCGCTTTGGCTTCCACTATACACACCCGGCCCCCCTTCCCCACCCAACCCCCATCGCGCAGCAGCATCTTTTATGGAAGCTGCGCGGCGCCTCCGTTCTCTGCACGAAACCGGCATGCTTCCTCGCACACGTCGCATCTGGAAGAAATTGCGTCGAGCAATGAGCGTGTGCGAGAGCTGCTCGGCATGGCTTTCGCCGAGGCTCAACCGTATAACGGCTGCGAGGATTCGGAGCCCCGAATCATATTTCATAGACGGGAATCGTACACGAGTACACACCCCCGAGCCTCGCACCGGTGAAGTTATATAGAGAGCGGAAAGGTGTTGCAAAAAAAGTGGCGTAACCGCAGGAACATTTCGGCCCATTCGTCGGGTTTATATAGCGGTCGTCTCTTCCGGCTCTATGCGCTCGGATACGTCATTTTCACCGCAGGCAATCAAAAGACCGTATTTTTTTTTTCCTGTTTTTTTTTTCTCTCGTGGCGAAAAGGAAAAAAGTGGAGTGCGGAGGAGACGCGGGACGGACCGGCGTCGGAGAAAATTGAGAAGGAAGCCCGGATGGAGAGGGGGGAGACGCCGATCTCGCACCCCTCGGCCGGGATTCACCCCATCGGACGCCTTGGCCTATCAGTACCATCGAGCTCGTATAATCTCGGTCCACCTCCCTACGTTCATGAATAAGACGCGAGGTGGGCGCGGGCGGCGCGAGTTACGTATTCCGGTGAAATCGCCGTCGCTTTATTCCCCGTAACATAACGCGATTGAACGCTCGGGCACCGCATAAGCCCCGGGGACAGGGCGGCGGATCATCCTATATAACGGTAGCAAAAGCAGAAACAGTGGCCCGCCCACCTCTCTATTCGGAGCCGCGTTCGAATAGCGTTTATAGTCGCGTGCTCGGGGACCAGAGGGACAGAAAAAAGGGGGTGGAGGTGGAAACGGTCGATGAGCCGGTAAATGAATGAGTTTAAAGAGAATCGGGTAGAGCCGCTCGGTTATATACATATGCATTCGTATAGCTGTTGTTACCTGTGCATTGTAGTAACCGTTCCATGCTCGCCCTACTGGAAGCATTTTTTCTCTTTTTTTTTTTGCTTTTTTTAATTTGCGTCGAGTACTCTTGTTCGAGGGAGTGCTTGGTTGCTGTAGTACTTTTCTCTCTGGCGTACGCGATGATGATGGCTTGTGCCACTGCAACGGTTAAATTTTTAGTCTTTCCACCCACCACATTCGCCGGTGGAAAGAGTTTGCATGAATATATATATATATATATATATATATATATATATATATACATACAAATTTATATATATGAATAGATCTATCTATATATGTATATATATATGTTCACGTAGAGCGGCGTTTTCCCACCCACCCCGCGTACATCCGTGGTAGAGGGCGCCTACTCGAATAGTTGGTCGATGGTCATCGACCTCGAAACGCCTACATAACGAGACTGAACGGTGCGCGGCTAGGTACGAAATTGAAGAGGGAGAGAAAAAAAAATGTGTATAGAAAAGGATCGCGAGCCGTACACTCGTATAATAACCGTGTGTCTCTACACCGTGGCCGGTTCACCTCGCGTCGTCGCCGGCGAAAAGAGTTTACTGAACTCTTGGCACACGCATCGCGACATTTGTCGATGCCTCTGGGATTCTCACACGAGTGCCGCGATTCTCATGTCCCGCGTATATATCGCGTAGCAATCGGTGCCTCTCTCTGCCAAGTGGTTCTTACGCTCGCCAGAACCCCCATACGTAATGCGGTGTATGGAACTACGGACGATCGAACGCGTACGTCCGTTTTTTTTTTTTTTTTTTTTTAATAATTTTTATTTCAAAGAAAAAGTGAACATTATGAACAGTACATAGGTGGCAATAAGACATGAAAAAGTAACTTATTCTTATCAATGAAGTAAGTAACACTTGCCCTTCGTGTTAGGGTCTTGAAGTTATGCTATAACGTCGGAGCAATGGTCCTTATAAAAGTACTTACACTGTTAAAAAAAATTGTAAATTTAATGTACCCATATTGGAAGCTTTTATGCATAAACCAGTATATTAAATTTAATGCACAAATATTATGTAATATTACAGTAGTTTTAAAGTAATTTTTAAAAACATTTAGTACTATTAAAGTACTTTTATTAAAAATACCACTTTTTCATTATTTTTTATTTACCGTACATTCATTTTACACAACATTTGTATATAAAATTTAATATACTAGGTTATGCATAAAAGCTTCCAATGCAAGTACATTAATTTCGATGCAGACATTTTTTACAGTGTAGTACAGTGTTTCTTTGGTTGATTTAGGTACTAACCCTTTATATTGCTTCCGAATTTTCGGATTTAGTTACTAGGAAAAATTCGATCGAACGCGTACGTCCGTCGGTGGAGACGATTCGAACTACGATGCAGAACAAACAAGTAACCCAATGAGTTTCGGTTTAGTATCGAGTACCGCACGAATCGGTGTATATCCTCTTTCGTACGGTGATGCGACCCTCTCAGCAGCTTTCCGGGTGGCGAGGGCGAGGGCTCGTTTGCTCGGGTACCGAGCCAACCGGGCGCACGGTAGGCAGCGGTACAGCCCAGAGCACACAGTACAAATAACACAATTTGCCGGGGCATGCATAATGCATGGAAATGGCATCGGCCAAGTGGCTAGACCACCCTCGACTCTCCTCCTTTACTCTAATACTCTGCGAATATATACAGATATACACGCGCACGGACTGTGTCTCTTTCCAAGTCGCGATTCTCCTCGTTCACTCCGTCCTTGTCTATAATAGAATCTGCGCCATTCACTCGATTCCTCCGCGAGCATGAAAGCGAACAAGTCGTCGCGCTCGCACGCGGCGGACTCGGCTTCCCGGTAACGTATAACAAGCAGAGGCATTCAATTTACAGAATTCTCCGTCCCTCCCTCCTCGACCCCCCTGTCCCACTCCGCTGCCGGGAGAAGAGCTAGCTAGTTCTGCCGTGCGCTTTTACCCCGCGACCTCACTCACGAATCTCCAATCCACCCTCGCTCCCGTTTCCGCTCCTCTCGCTCATCTCTGCACACTCGCGGCTCTTTCGTTCCCTCACTCTGTTGCCCTTCCCCTCTCGCCCCCCTCCCCGTCGCCTTCCCGGGATACGGCCCTGAAACAACCCCGAAGACGGGCCAAACTCATCCGAGACTTGGCTAACCGCTCGACGACCGGCGGGACTCCGCCTGGAGAGAAGACGACCGGGGTACGCGCGGCATCACCACCGGCACCAAAGTCCCTCGATCCTCCCTTCGCAATGTTGCTCGGTTGCTTGCTCCCGAGATCCGCAGTCACTCGAGCGCGAACGAGCCTCCGTCCGAGCGAAGTTGCTCCCCCTTTAGAACGGGAAATATCGCAGACGATACGTTTGAGGCGGGAGCAACCTGCAGCGCGGAATGAAAGATCTGCATGCTATCCCGTGGCAGACAAGAAAGGGTTCGTCATTACCATTTCAGTTATTGGTACAGGTAAACAATTGGTTCGTTACCAGTTAGGTTGTTGAGAGAACCGATTAAGTTTTTGGCACAACGAATTTATCGTCTGGATGTTGGAAGACTTAGGATCGAATATTAGGACTTTAACTTAAGGTCGCTCTTCAGATGGAACTTAAGGTCGAAGCTTTGTCCGAACTACATTGCGTGCTCAAGATCTATCTTAAGTCGAAATCTGTCTTGAGCACGAAGTCAAGTTCGAACTGAAATACATTTTAAGCGCGCAATGAAATTCGGGTCCAAACTTCGATCTTAAGTGCGATCTTTAGCACGCAATGAAATTCGGGTCCAAACTTCGATCTTAAGTGCGATCTTTAGCAC
>JAPYZD010002855.1:0-14598 GCA_030522725.1 Ichneumoninae sp. B BG-2022a
TTCTCTAAGAAATGCTGTAGTGACGAAAATAATTCGAATTTCGATTAAAAAATTTAACAGCATGTTTGTAACCGTGTATACTATCCGATAATCAAAACACAAAAAAACGATTTTTTGCCAATTTCACACTGAGATGATCCCTTAAGTGGTCTTTTTTAAGTCGTCTTCATCTAGCAGCATTTCTCCGCGCGATTATACCAGGCAATTTTTCTTTCACTTCACTCTGAAGCGAGGGAGAGGGGTAAGACGGAACACCGATGCAGAACGGATTAATTTGACAATTTTTTATTATTTTTCTTGCAATTTGTTGGAGCGGAGTACGACTGTCGGTATCGAACCTAACGAGTGATGCACAGGCCTCGGTTGGGGAGGTTTCGCAGGCTCGTGGACCGCGAAGAGCAGGAACATTTCGCGTCGAGAGGCTGAGTAATCAAGTGCGCGATGATAACGGCATTAATGACGCCGCTGTCTCGAACGTCGCGAAATCAGCGCTAATGTGGCCGCGGTCGTACGCGCAAACGGTGAACGCTTCGTTAGAGCACGAGGGTGATAAAGAGAACGGGCGAGAGTTTTACCCCGGTCGGTGGGAAAGACATCGCGAAGGGTGCCGCTGCCGCGAGTCCGCCGAGGAAAAGTCGCGGGGCGCCCCGTCGGTGCGGTGAATACAGAACCACCCGCCGTGGCAAGCACCATCGTCGTCACCTCAAACCACCCCCGCCCACCCCCCCCCCCAACCCCCTCCGTCGCTGGAGAGTATAGATGCATACTAATTATACGCCACGGCATTGTTTCACCCTGTTGTGTAAAGACGTGCTAATTACATCTCGAAGAAGAACTTTAAAGCTCGCCCCGTCATCGTTCTGCTTTCCAACGGCTCTGTATACATGTGTACGTGTGTGCGCATGTATATAAGGTCTCTCCACCGTTTCGCAGCTCTCTCTCTCCGTCTTCGGCGGGGAGCAAATGAAAACGCCGTTATATACGCAGCTGAGCAGCCTCGTTTCAAGAGAGCCTTAATGCCCCACGTGTGTGTACTCATACAAGCCGACTTCGGTCGTTGCACGTGTCTCTCGTACTTTTCATTTTTTTTTCTTTACTCCTTTTCTCTCCTTTTTTCTTCTTTTTTTCATTAGCGTACTCGGTTTTTCTCGGCGCCCCAACCCTTATCCGCACACGCTCCCCGGCACGAATCCTGCGACTCCGCTTTTTCTTCGGTTCCGTTATGCCGGCTAACGGCGCACAGGCCTTCTTCTCACCGAGCGAATTGCCTTGTTCAACGTTCCCCATTCACGCGACAGGCATAGTACTACTAGACGCGAAACGCGTTCGCTCTTCGCGGAGTTTAGACCTCGGTCTTTACGCGGATTACGCCCGGGCGGGCGCGTCCAGGCAGTTGCGGGTGAAAATCATTTTGCGAAAGGAATGTGTATATATATATATATTTTTTTTCTTTCGTGCGTTTTTGTACTTTGGGGAAATTGCTCTTTTTGTACAACGATCTTCAAATTTCTGCATTACAGATTGAATTATGAGACCCTAACGGAGAGCCGGACTGGTGCGCACATACCGGTTACAAACGAGGTAAGTTTTTTTATTCACTAATATAAGATTTTTGAAAAATATGTATGTATACATATTTGAGGGCGATGGGGGAAAATGGACAGGCGGAGAAAAGAAGCACCTCGAATATAAATAAAAACTGGGGCAGTTAAAAAATATGCATTTCTTAAAAAATCAAAATTAATTTGATTACTTGTATCAAAAAAAACTTTTAAAAATTGTTAAAAAAATGAAGTTGCTCAACAAATTTTTGGAGAAAAGTTCTGAACAAATGTTAAAAAAAAATTCGATTCCATCGATATTTTGTATTTCTTTATCTTCATGAACTTTTCTTATGTAAGGAACATATCAGAAAACGGAAACAAGTGTTTATAAGGAAGTTAAGACGATGCCCGTTTTGCCCCCAATACCTATTGTGATTCTAAGTGCCCGTTTTACCACCATCCCCCTTGATGTTTCATTGTCTTGTGTAGTTAGTTACGAATATGATAAGTGGTCGTGAAATATTGGAATAAATTATTGAAAGGCAAAGTCCTGCCGGTCGCTGAATTATCGAAGGACGAGACTGTCCGGGTCGACGAGTGGACGAGTGGTCCTTGGCGGTTCTCATGCTCTCCGCGAGATCGCGCTCCAGAGCCCGAGGGTTGAACCCCCTCGCCCCTCTCGCGAATGCCCTCGAAGACAGAGCCGGACGCGCCGTCGGCGGCGTCGGCGACCGTGGCAACCGAGGGGGATGACCGTAGAGGTGACGCGAGGAAAAGTGTCTGCTGCATGGATATGAACGATAATGGGGAAAAGGAGAACTTTTTTCCTCCCCTTATCCGCATCGCCGCTGTGCGCCGCCGATCAATCGGCGAACTCGCGAAAAACATTTATCAAAAATTTACCGAGAGTTTTCGCCGACGAGAAAAGTCTTGGAATTGGATAACGGAAACGGATATTGGAAACGGATATAGGATGGAGAACGCCTGACACCAAAAATCCTCGATTTTTAACGAAATTCCTTCGGCCGCGAAAATAATGCACCGCTCACTATCTCAGCCCTTATCGACTTCGTCCCGATATTCGTCGGGCACGGATTTGTGGACTGTTTATCGAAAGTCTCAAAGATCTGTGGCCATTACGGATTCATGCAGAATGTGATAACGTTGGTTTCGTTCCGATATTCTCGTCCCAGAAATCATTTTTCATTTCACTAATAGTGGAAGAGAAAATTACGATGATTGCAATACCGATTATTTATTGCACTTTTGACCAAAGCGATTTTTTTCACGAATACTTCTATGCACCTTTTATTATTTATTTGCACAAAAGTCGTTAACGAATTTTCGCGATTACGTAAACATAAAGATTTTTAAATATATTAAAAGTGTACCTTTTAATTCCAATTCCCAATGCACGCCTATAGTACGATTTACCATGTTAAAATTATCGTATAATTTTTCTGATATCGGTACTGTTTTAAGAAATCTCCGTATTCCGGATCCTATTAATAAACCGATAGCAATAAATTCACGATTGTTTCAGAACATTTCGAGTCATAAAGCCTCTTTTTTATCCAGATTTATATATATCCAGATTTTCGTAACCATTTTTTTTTTCATTTTTTAAATTAAACAAAGTCATTAACGATTTTTCGTAATTTCATAAATAGTTCAGATCTTTTTTTAATCTATAAAAATGTACCTTTTAATTCCACTTCCCGATGTACGCCAATAATATTATCTTGCAATTTTTCTGATATCGGCAGTTTATTAAGAAATCTTCTTATTCCGGATTTATCGGATAAACTCACGATGGTTGCAGAACATTTCGGGTCACGACTCTTCGTTTCAGACCCGACAAAACTGCATGTCCCTCTTTAACCGGAAATCCGAATTGTCGTCACAAATTCTTTTTTAGTTAACCAGAAAAAATCAATGATTCTTCGTAAATACGTAAACAGGTAATATTTTTTAAAAATCGATAAAAACTCTACCTTTCAATTCCAATTCCCGATGTAGTCAACATTACGATTTACCATGTCAAAAAATCATCACATAATTTTTCTCTTGTCGTTATTTCATTAAGAAATCTTCGAATTCCGTATCCCTTTAACAAACCGACAGCATCAAACTCACGATCGTTTCAGAACATCTCCAGTCGCGAATCTTTGTTTCAGACCCGACAAAACTGCATGTCCCTCTTATCCGGAAATCCGGATTTTCCTCTCAAATTCTTTTTTACTGATTTACGTTAACCAGAAAACAATTAACGATTTTCCGTAAATACGTAACCAGTTCATATTTTTTAAAAATCGATAAAAAGTCGACCTTTCGAAATAATTATTTATTTATTTCGAAAGTTTACATAGCGATTTACCATGTCAAAAAATCATCACATAGTTTTTCTCTTGTCATTATTTCATTCAGAAATCTTCGAATTCCCAATCCCTTTAACAAACCGACAGCAACAAACTCACGATCGTTTCAGAACATTTCCAGTCGCGAGTCTTCGTTTCAGACCCGACAAAACTGCATTTCCCTCTTCAACCGGAAGCCACTCCGTCTCGGCATAGCGGTTAAGCTTTTAACATCGTCGTCGGACATCCCTTTGCCCTCCGGCCGCGTTCTCCGCCTCTCCCTCTCCTTTTCTTCGCCCTTATCTCCTTGTGATTTTTCCGGGCACTCTGTCGCAGTCTCGTCTCGGCGAGATGCCGCACCTCACGGGCGCTCGTCATTTTCCACTCTCTCTCAACATCTCGACAAGCGGCCTGCGTGAGCGCGGAACTGCGTCGACCAGGGGGGGGGGGGGGGGAGGAAGGAGGGGATTGGAGGATAAGAGAGAGAATGGGTGAGTTGTGTGCAATTCATCCCTCGCGGCTTCTCTCGCCCTCTCGCCCACGGCCGAGATCCCCGTTTTCGCCGTCTATCC
Source organism: Ichneumoninae sp. B BG-2022a (assembly GCA_030522725.1). NCBI lineage: Eukaryota > Metazoa > Arthropoda > Insecta > Hymenoptera > Ichneumonidae > Ichneumoninae sp. B BG-2022a. The sequence goes on from JAPYZD010002855.1 coordinate 4,474, forward strand.
CGTCGTGGTGTGCGAAGCGGAGCCCGCTCTTCTCTGCCCACTCGCTTCGACAGAGTCGCGACCGTGCGCGCGGGGGCATACATGTCTTTATGAACGCATCTGGAGTAGACAAGTGCATTAAAACCTCGGGCGTTAGTTCAAGCCTCAAGAGTCGGATGGGGAAAAAAAAAGAAAAAAAATGAAGGAAAGCGAGTCGGATGAGCGGCAAGAGCGGGCCCGGGTCTCTCTCACTCCCGGTAGTCGCGGAGGGCGCACAGAGGAGATGACTGAGAACCGAGGAGGAGAATCTACACACAAAGGAATGCAAAGTAAGAATACTCTGACTCGAACCCTCCATAGCGGGCGCTCTATGTACCGCGAGCCCCTGACGCGGCAGGCCCGGGCTCTCTCTTATTCCTTTACTGTATCATTCCACCGCGGCGGAGGTTACAACGCATTATCATGCAAGCCAAGACTACATCCCGCTCGGGCTTCGCTTCGTCTTTCACCGCTACCGGGCCTCTTCCTCTGTCGCGTTTAATTGTTTTTCATCCCTCCGCTCCTTCGTCCCGACCCTCCGACCGCGCGCCACCCTCGCGCGTCCCTGACACGATCGCGACCTCGACGAGGAGGAAGCCGGTCCGAGAGGCACGAGGACCGGAGGCAACTCGAGAAATTCACGGAGCGATAAAGAAACCGGAGCGACAAAGCTCCTTCGGGACGAGGCTGGCGCATATTCTCGATAGTCACTGGCGGTTCGAGAATGAGAGAGGCGTCCGCTATAACGGGTTCATCGATATCGACGGTTTTATCGGATTCGGAGAGACACTTCGAAGATCGTCGGGGAAGTTTGCGGAGAGTGTTTGAAAATATATATATATAAAAAATTGCCGATTAACGAATGTATAATTGCGAAAGGTCGGTTGGTCCGTTAAGAAACAAATTTTAAAGACCCAGTGCTGAGAAAAATAATAGTATTTACTACTATAACGAATATTTCCCAGGCGGAACATCTATATAGATAGTTTCTAATAGTATATATAAAAAATTACTGATTAACGATTGTGTAATTACGAAAGGTCGGTTGGTCCGTCAAGAGACAAATTTTAAAGACCCAGTGCTGAGAAAAATAATAGTATTTACTACTATAACGAATATTTCCCAGGCGGAACATCTATATGAATAGTTTCTAATATTATATCTAATAGAATGTATAAAAAAATTACCGATTAACGAATCTATAATTACGAAAGGTCGGTTGGTCTGCCAAGAGTGAAATTTGAAAGACTCAGTGCTGAAAAAATTAATGGTATTTCCTACTATAACGAATAGTTCCCAGGGGGAATCTATATAGATAGTTTCTAATAGTATATAATCAATTGGTTGATTTATACTAATTAGGGTCGCAACCGTGATTTTTGTCATTGTCATAACTATAAAATGTGGACCCTTAGGAACTATTTTTTAATGGTAAAAAATCCGTATTGTTATTCTTACTGTAATTTTTTCTCAGTGTGCGAAATAATCTGACGTAGGGGAGACCGGGGCAACATGGCACAGCGGGGCAAAACGGGATTGTGAGGGCAAAACTCAATGTTCCAATCATTTTTGGATGCCCCATTTTGTCCCAGCGATACGTCCGGATTTTCACACCCATTTTGTCCCACGTACCACCATCGCTATCATCTCAACATTATTGGAGAATTGCGTTTTGTCTCATTATCCCGTTTTGCCCCGGTGTGCCATTTTGCCCCGCTCTCCCCTACGCGATCAGATAATCTGCCTCGGTATAAAGATTTTTTTTTCCAAACTCTCCTTAACGTATTATTTCCATAATTTTGTCTCGCTCGGTAATTCGTTTCAACGCCGCCCTCGCGCGTCCACGATGACGAGAAGCCGGAGAAAAAGGGAGACGGACGAAGATCGGAGGAAACTCGAGAAATGCCCGAAATTAAGCGATAAAGACGTCGAAGCAAGGAAGCTCTTTCGGGACGATATCGATGTCGACGATGCAGTTTCCTCCGATTCGGCGAGACAATTCAAAGATCGTCGGAGAAGTTTGCGGAGAGTTTGAAAAAAAGGGAAAAATTGACGGGCAATTACCGATTAACGAATGTACAATTACGAAAGGTCGATCGGACCGGATGGAAGAATTGGACGAAACTCTGGCCGCTTTGTCGGAAAAATTTTTGTACGTGTTAAAAGTCAAATTTGAAAGACCCTGCGAAATAATCTGACGTACGCGACCCGACCGTCTGCCACCGTATAAAGATTTTTGTTTCTTTTTTTTTTTGTTACCAAACTCTCGTTAACGTATAATTTCCATAATTTTGTCTCGCTCGGTAATTTGTTCGCTTTCTCTGTCTCCGGGAGAGGCCCCCGACACCCGATGGCGCGATACGAAAATGGGGACATTAATTTTCTGGCGTGGCCGCGCGCGGCTGTGTATCCATATAGCGGTCCTCGTTATCGAATTTCCATCAGCGAGCCGACCAGCCGACACGCGCCGGACCGTCCAGCTAGTGGCTCACGACTCTATAACGGACAATTTTTTTTTTTTAACTTTTTTTTACGAAACTTTTCGCTCTCACCCTTTTCCCTCGGTCTCTCGATATATATAAATTTTTTTAATTATTTTCATTTTTTTTATTTCTCCTCATTTTTCCACAATTCCTGGCGAATTATCAAGCTTGCTCGGCGAATCGATAAAAGCTGCGGCCAGAGAGTGCAGCGGCAGAATATTTGGTATGGTGAATGCGCGGGATATGCGGCGGCTGCCGGAGCGGCAAACGTATAGAAACGCAGTATTCCGTAGTGAAATTATACATGTATATATTAGTCCTGGCATGCTATCTCCGCCGAGCTCCATCGATGTGCGCAAACTCGCCTTTCGATTCGCAAAGTTAATACACGTTAATTTTAAATATCGCATACCGCATATGCGTTAATGCAGTCCGTGTGTATCGGCGGCCACCACGGGTGCGGGCGATACTCTCGTGTACACTCACGGATTTCCGGATAATTTGAGCCAGCCGAATGGTGGGGAATATTCTGGACTTTGCGAACGCTCGGGCATTGCATGTAATTCAGCGTTGTTCTCGTACCCGACTGTTCAGCACGATTCTTCGCGGCACGTGCAATTGTCCGCGCGAATGAATGCAGACTCCGAGCACCGCCTGCATGACTTATGTTGGTTTTTAATTTTTTTTTTGTCGTAATGTCCACCTAATTAAATTTGCACGGGAAGACAGAATGGCAATTACGAACGGGCCCCGGTGAGATTTAACCATCGGCTAGGGGACCGCACCGGTTACCGAGGGTCTACTGTCCGCCCGGTGCTCAAGCAGGTATCCGTCCAAATCCGATATTGGGCGACGCCACTTCCGGTTTGAAAACCATACTTCTAGGGCAGCTATTGCGCGGAACACTGGTCAAACGAAAGCTACATTTTTACAATTGTTTAGCCAAAATGTTGTGCACTTATTAACAGTAACGCATAAGTCCTTAATCAATGATAATTGTTAATGATGTTTTTGCAAAAACATAAACTGATTGCAAATTTGCATGACGATAAATGTTCGTTGAGTTTTTACCAAGACGATATTTTTCAAACAATTTTAGTTCACCATGGCTTATTTTGTTCCTCTTTACGAATTCACAGAGTAGATTTTTTAATAGTCTTAGCGGTTTGAAAGTGACAGCAGTTTGTTTATGAAAAGAAAAATTCACCAGCTCAATAATGGGCCGTATTTGTCACATGGTCAAACTAAAAAAAAATCAAATTTACACGGTGAATTCGTAGAGGAAAGTTTAAGAAACAAAATGAGCCGTTGGACCTTAAAATCGGTTAAAAAAACCTAACAGAAACGTACTAGCATGGAAATTTGCATTTACCAGTTGTTGCTGTTGCACGACCATCGTGATAAATATTTGTCTTGATTGAGAACACATGCAATGATACAAATCAACCTCGCTTACCGTCAATAAATGCATACAATTTTGGATAAACAATTGGAAAAATTTGAAAAAATTTGTTCTGACATCCTGTTTGGAAATCAAGATTTTAAATCCGAAAGTGACGTTTTCACGTATGAAGTCGCTTACTCTTGAAGAGTCCATTGATCGATTTTCCGTCTTATTTTGTTCTATTGAAGTTATAAATTGAAACCGCCGCTACGATTCTTAATTGAGATATCAAAGGCTCAAGGATAACATTCGGAAATTGGCCTTTCCCAAACGTTGCTTTTCACGGACCTTTTATAATACCTGCCAATAAATGTATCGCCAGTTGACCCCAGAATACATTCCGCTACGTGGTGGAGAGCCGACAATGAGAGATCGGCAGCCGGTTCTTCCGGAACGGCTCCCGATCGTTCCTCCTGTGGAGTTCCGGTTCGTCCCATTGAGCGCGAGGCCGGATCTTCGCTCTCCGAGTTCCTCTCTCCGTGTCTCTCTCCCCGTCGCGACGATGATTGGATGACCGATTGGCCATCGTCGGAAACCCACTCTCGACAGTCACGAGAAAACTGAACACCGCGTTACATAGGTAAACGGGAAGAGGGACAAGAACAACCGCGACAGCTAGAGAGCGTGACAAAAGCGCCGAGAAGGAGAAGTAATACCGGGATCGGTGATCACCACAAAGGAGGAATAGAATAACGCAATTCTTCCCTTTATCCTGTTTTGCTACTCGCCAATCTCGACCGATCCCATCGCTCTTTTATTCCGAACCACGCGACCCGCACGTCTTGTTTACAACCTCCGGTCATTATCAATCCGATCGCGCCCACACGATCCCTCCGTGCGCCAAAGAGAAACCACTCCGGTCTCCACCGTCCTCATTGACACGAAAAAGCAGAAAATCGTGGGAATCTTGGGAAAAAAAGAGAAAAAAAAAATCGCGAAATGTTGGAAACATTGAGATGCATTCGTGTGGGAGAACGAATGAGCGACACAAGTGGATGGCGATGCAGGGGGGGGGGCGTGTGGGGGGACTTCTGGAGCGCGAGCGATTACGTGATACTTGCGTGTCGTGTGGGTGGGTATGGACAGGCTTGCGAGACATCGGGGCAGGTTGGACACGTGAGGATTGCTTCGTGTACGCCTTCGACGTGTTGCAGGCAGCGGCCGCGCGTATCTCGCGATGCAACGACGCGTAGCCATGGAATGGTCGCGGAGTGGTCGCGGATGCACACAGGTACACGCCTCTGCAGCGAATCGTTATGGCCACGGAGCCGTCCTCTCGCCTTCGCCGTCATCGTTGCACGTCGCTGTAACAGCACGTGGGTGCGCACACACATCGGCACGCTCAGCCGCCACAGACCCGCGGACACTCACGTAACGCGGGAGATTCGTTTCTCGTTCGTCCGGGAACAATTACCCGCAGACATTAGCGCCCCCTCGGCTCTCCTTCGTCTCATCCTCGCCGATTGCCGTCGTCGCTGGCTCTCGAGCGAACCGATTTTCGCGATCCCTTTGCCCCGCGGCTGATTACTACCCGCTAGCCGGATGGAGACATTTTCGTTTTGTTATTTTCCGGTTGCCGTGCGGATAATGAGGGAACGAAGAATTGATTAAAAAAAAGAGATCCGATCTCGTGGATCGTGCGCTGGTGGACAATAAGGGAGATTCTTGGAGATTTTTGATAAAGCTTCGCCTCGTGCATAGCTTTCGGTCTCGGCCTCGTGGAACGTCGACGACTAAGATGGGACACGCATTGTTTGAATATTTTGTTCTAATTACTGCTTTGTTTTGCCTTTCCTATCTTATTTTATCCTATTTTATGTAAACTGCAACGTGTAGCCTGTACTGCTTAGGTCCTCAGGGGAGAAATCCCAGGACCCAATAAATACAATACAATACTAATCGCGTATCGGCGCTTTGCTGGAACGGTCATAAATAAAATGCTTCGGAATGCTGCGATGGATTCGAGAAATTCGAGGAATCTGGTCAAACTGCACGAGGAGGATAGACATATTGATTTTGTTATTTTGCGGTTGCCGTGCGGATAATGAGGGAACGAAGAATTGATTTAAAAAAAAAGAGATCTGATCTCGTGGATCGTGCGCTGTTGGACAATAAGGGAGATTCGTGGAGATTTTGGATAAAGCTTCTCCTCGTGCATAACTTTCGATCTCGGCCTCGTGGAACGTCGACGACAATCCTTTTGATTAGAAAAGGAACTAAGATGGAACATATGAATTTTTTGAATATTTGCTAAGTAAAATGCTTCGGAATGCTGCGATAGATTCGAGAAATTCCTGGAACGTCCGGAGGAATCTGGTCGAACTGCAAGAGGAGGTAAAACGTACTACAAACGCGGAGAAGTCGGTTGAAGCACCGATTGTCATTTGTTGTTTTCCTGGTATCGTGCGGATAATGAGAACGAAGAATGGATAAAAAAAACATGACGATCTGATATCATGAATTATGCGCTGGTAGACAATATCGGAGATTCTTGGAGATTCTGGGTAAAGCTTCTCGTGCATAGGTTTCAGCTCCGGCCGCGTACAACATCGACAACAATCCTTTCGATTATTACGGGTCAAATTAATTTTTTTATTTTTTGATAGTGAATGATGAATTTCTTGAATATCTTGGCCCAATCTCTTACCACTGCGCGAAACGGGCGACGCCGCGATGGATTCGAGAAATTTCTGAAACCTCCGTTTTACAATCAGCGGTGAATAATAAATAAAAAAAATTGCCTCAAAACAAAGAAACCCGAAAATTTCGATATCCCGAATAAAATTGACTTTACATTTGGACGGCTTTAATTTTATTATATGTAGAAAATTTTTATCTTACGAAAAACGGTGCAAAACAATTTACGTAGAGCGTCCTCATTTATTACAATCTCGCGCATATATAGCTTCATGAAGAAGCCAAAATGGGTCACCGAACTTTCCCAAAAAGAAATCCAAGTCCAATATGTTTTTTCTTCTTTTTCGATTAAGAAAAACATGAATTTCTTGAATACTTTGTTTCAACAACCTATCGCCCTTCTGTCGCAGCACTGATAAGAAAAATGCTTCGACACCACGAGACGGGCGAGGCCGCGATGGATTCGGGAAATTCCTGGAACGTCCAGAGGATTCTGGTCGCTCTGCACGAGGAGTAAAAATGTACACCGAACGCCGAGTAGCCGGTTGAAGCATCGAGTCGGTTCTTGAGCGCGATATCGCTCGCTATCGTAAATGCGATTTCCGGTTCCTGTTAAAGGAGCGTGGCTCGCGAAGATAAATCGTTATCGAGCAAGTAGGCCGCCCCTGTTGCCGACGCCGATGGCTTGACTCCGTCGCGCTCTCCGTTCGTTACTGTTTTCTCCGGGACGTTGATTCTCCGGCTCGAGACGGAGAGGAAGTGTCGAGTGAAGATGACGCTTCGTCCATGTAGGATGCGTGTTTGCAACGAATAGAGAAAAAAAAACCCTCACAATTAAGTTATCTGCCGAGCGGTTGAGTGAGATATCGCGCGAGGACGGGCCACCCACACGGCGCACACCAGCTCCGAGCTTCCTCAATCTATGACACAACGAGCCAATTTTCGTTCGCCGATAACGAAAAGAAAACATTCTTGATAAATTCCTTGAATCATATTAAAAAAAAAAATGTTTTAAATAAAAAAAAATGACATTGCCATTTCGAAGATAGAAAAAACGTCCAAGTACACTGCGAAAGAGGGATGAAAGAAGAAGTTCGATAACGCCGGACCCAGGTACAAAGCGGGAGTGAGACGGGAGGCATCGGCGATGATGACGGAGCGTCGTACGGTCACGACCAGAGTCTCGGTCTCGGCGACTCGTGGGTATAAAACAATATTGATTGGTCGTACAATGCGGGTGGAATTATGGGGTGGTTGGCCGGGAGGGTGGTCGGGTGGATCGGAGGGTGGATCCGCGATGCATTGTGCCCGCTGCGTCCGGTCAAACTTTTCATCGTCCCTCGGTTGTGCTCGGGCTCCGATGCGGCCGGCTCTCTCTTTCTCCCGGTGAGCTGGAGCTTCGCCTCGCAGGATGCTTCCACAGTGCGGTGTATGGTGGAAGCACGCCATGAGCAGCAGCAGCAGCAGCGGCATCGGCATCGGCATAGAGCCACCCTCGAGTCGCGGAGTGTGCGAGAGATCGTCGAGCCCTCAATCCTCCCCTGTAATCTGCCCTGCCGTTGCTCTCTGTGTCCATCTTTCCTCCTTCAGCTCTCTCCGGCCGTTCATCGGGAGAGGGCTGCACTCTCTTCGGCACTCGCCGCCCCGGCGGCAGCGGCGGCCTCCTCCTCGTCGTCTCTTCACGTCGTTCCACCAGCGGCTGGCAAACTATACATGGGCTCGGGGGAGCTTCCTCGAGCCCATGGATCGGTGAAAACCGCTTGCTTGCCCGCTCCACCCTACCATCGCCGTGTGTTTCTCTCCGCCGATAATTATTGAAGTCCGTCTCTCGCCGGGGCTGCGCGCACACACACGCAAGCCGACCGTTTCCTTCACCGCCCGTACATCCCCCAATGGCCTCTCCTCAGCGTCCGTCGACTCAAAAGCTGAAAGCGCCCGTCGCTCGCGTTCGCTTCGCTTCTCGACGAGAGTCTCCCTTCCGCACAGCGGGCAAAACCAACCGGAGAGCGAATAAGCGTCTGCCCGGACTTCTCTGTACTTATGCCTCGGGAGGCCTTTGGATATTGACCTGTGTATAGGTAAGTCCGCGATGCGCGCCGACTGTCAACGTACCGTGACAGTCTCAACAGGATACGTTGAGACTTCGATTTGCGCGTTGAACAAAGTCGCCGCGGACAATCTGCGACATACTCGCCGGTACAACGGCTCGTACGACGTGTAAAGTGAAGTCCTATACCGAGGACTTCACGCACGCAGTCCGGGTGCATCCGGACGATGCGACGCATGAAAGGAGTGTCGACGCCAGTCTGACGTACGACGTAACGAATAGATCCAGGGTGAGTCGCGTATGTTACATGAGACGGTCTTCGCGGCTCTTGTGACGCACGGCGACTCTGGATTTCCCTCGATGGACGCTACGTCGCGGTCCATGGTGATGGGCGCAAGGTGAGCACAACCATGCAGGTTGGATGCAACGAAGAGATCCAGGCTGACTTGTGTCTGTTACTTGAAACCGCCGGTCTTATACAGCGTGCGTTACGCCAGGCCGTCGTCGTCGCGGCGCTTGTAACGCACTGAGACTCCGGATTTCCCTCGATGGACGGTACGTCGCGATCCATGGTGATGGGCGCAAGGTGAGCATAACCATGCAGATTGGATGCAACGAAGAGATCCAGGTTGACGTGCGTCTGTTCCATGAAACCGCCGGTCTTCGCGGCTCTTGTAACGCACTGAGACTCCGGATTTCCCTCGATGGACGGTACGTCGCGATCCATGGTGATGGACGCAAGGTGAGCACAACCATGCAGGTTGGATGCAACGAAGAGATCCAGGTTGACTTGCGTCTGTTACTTGAAACCGCCGGTCTTATGTAGCGTGCGTTACGCCAGGCCGTCGTCTTCGCGTCTCTTGTAACTCGCCGCGACCCCGCGTCTCCTTCGATGGACGCCATATCACGGTCCATGGTAACAGCTAAAGTGTAAGTTCAACCACCTCGTGTAGAAATGTTCATCAGGCCTCCTTTGGACTGTGTCAGGGATGTAATGCTCGAATATTCCTACTCCAACTGGACGCTCGATGCAATAAAGAGATCCACGGAGACTTTTTTCCCTTTACATAGTAAATGCAACAATTCTGAATTTTTACCATGAAAAATAGTTCCCGAGGGGAACGTCTACATTTTTTAGTTAGGACAATGACGAAAAATCATGGTTGCAACCATAATTATAGTGTAAACAATTATAGTGTATAGTGTGCATAATTGAATAGGGTAAAAGTGGAGAATGTGAACAGATCCATATATCATTGATTTACTTGTTAATCGAGATTGGCCATATTCACCACTATTATCAAGAGACGCGGGAGCGCCTCGACGCCAAATACTTAAAAAAAAAAATTTAAGCGAGCGAAGGACGCTACCAAGTAGTTATACTCCAAAATGCCGGGAGTATTTCTTTGCTCTACGTTATCTCACAAATAAATCATCGGATCGAAATGATAATAAGATTTTTACTATAGAATGTCTATCCAAGCTTTCCAGTTCGC
>JAPYZD010002856.1:0-36502 GCA_030522725.1 Ichneumoninae sp. B BG-2022a
TTCAGATTTTTACACCATCAAGAAGTACTTGCAATTTTCTCTTATTGTTGTCGAACTTATGCGAAGTCAGCGCGCAGCGAGACTCCCTCCTTAACCGTGATCATTATTAACAATATCCGCGCTAATACGCGCCTTTCTCATTCGCTCAGTCATTACAATATATATTGCATAAAATTGAACGAACATAACTGTTAAAATAAATAGGTCAAGACAATAAAATATTTTTAACCGATAAGCTAGAAATCTCCCTGGAACAAACGAGATACATAATGTCTCCTAAGAGTTGGTAAGAAGTGTACAGAAGGCACGCGAATCGCTCAACCCCACGGAAAGGCCATGCAAAATGTGACACCGGGGTCCCGGACTGATTTGCCAATATTTCGCGGAAAAAAAATGTAATCTCATCTCCAATTCAGGCCACCCGTCCCTTTCACCCGGCAGGACCGAACCCGCCCTGCCGGCGAAAACCCACGACTCCGTGTTCCACGAAAATTATTCGATCCTGCGGAATCGACTTAACGAAGCCCTCCGCAAGTTCTCAGTCCCGTTCACTCGGCGCACCGCCGATGGTGCAGCGTTAATTTCCTCTCCAAGCTCGCGTTTCAATTACAACCGTCTCGCATCACCACCGGCTTTAATAATACGCGGGTCACCCCGGCATTATTCGCCGCGACAACACTCGACTTGCCGCGGCACCGCAATCGTTATACCACCGTAACCGACCTCCCGTATCCTTGCCAATCCCTGTACTATAACTCCGCTCAACGTTTCTCCACCCAACGAGCGATTGTGGGAATAAATTACCTCGCGATATCGTGACCATCTGACGGCGACTCACCCGTCGCACTCCCGGTTACCGTTGACACTGTCGGAACGATTCTGCGTCGATTGTTAAATGCAGAGAAATGGCCTTCGGTTTATCGAAATTCCCGCTACGAAGGTTGCAGCGTATTTTACATTGGTACGTCGGGACCCGCGCGAGATAGCGGAAGAGTGCCGAGCGGAGTTATTCCAGCAGGAGACGTATCGCGAAAGACGAAACGTTCGTACGAATGATCGATGGGCAAAGTTCGAGAGGAATGTTTTATCGCGCTTGAAAATTCGGTTCTTCCCTCGTCACGGGAGAATAACAGTTATCGGGATACAACGGTTTATATGCCCTCGGCTATTCTCGAATACCGCGCACATCGATGACGCTGTTTATTATTGTTATGCAACAGAGCGTGCGTATCGAAAGCGTAGCGAGGTTATTCGATAATGCTGGGATAATGCAAATATTTGCGGGGAAGGAATTAATTGGCTGATGGCAGAAAGGCGCGGAGGCTGCGTTTGTTGGAAAGATTATTTATCGATGATGACGCCGTTGCTAGTCAAGAGTGGCCGCCCGGAAGCGCAGGTACGTCCAAATTTATACGGAGGGTGTACAAGGCAAAAGTGTTTATTATTCGCTTCATAATTCATTGATTTACGTACACTGATAAAAAGATCTGGTAATATCGACTAAGCTGCGTTTGCGGGTGGCGAAGGAAATATTTAGTTGATTAAACGCATATTTAGTTGATTGAACGAATATTTAGTTGATTGAATGAATATTTAGTTGCTTGAACGAATATTTAGTTGATTGAACGAATATTTGGTTGATTGAATAAATATTTAGTTGATTGAACGAATATTTAGTCGTGTGACCGAATATTTAGTTGAATTGACTGTTCTGTTATCGATTGTAAAAAACATTTTGTTCAATCGACCAAATATTTACTTCGCCACCCGCAACCTCAGCTTAGTTGATATTACCAAACCTTTTTATCGGTATACTGACGGAGGTGGGCCGTATTCGCCCCTTTCACCCTATGAGCTTATACGTCATCGATATTGATGGCCATCGAGCGAATTTCCAATGATCTATTTGTACTTGCGATTTTGGGAATTGAATCGGGTCGGGTGAAGGCCGAAAAATATTAATGGTTCGACGTATATCTTGGAAAGGAATTAATTGGCCGATGGCAGAAAGGCGCGGAGGCTGCGCTTATTGGAAAGATTATGTGCCAATGATGACGCTGTTACTCGTCAAGAATGGCCACCCGGAAGCGCAGGTACGGACAGTGTACAGGGTAACAGTGTTGGTCATGATTCGCTTAATAATTTATTGATTTACGTACTGACGGGGGTGAGCCGTATTCACCCCTTTCACCTTATGGGCTTATACGTAATCGATATCAATGGCCAACGAGCGAATTCCCTATGATCTATATGCACTTGTGTTTTTGGGAATTTAATTGGGTCGGGTGAAGGCTGAAAAGTATTGATGGTTCGACGTGTATCTCCCGGTTTGCACGCGCCAAAGACAAGCTTCCGCGGCACGCGCGATTTTATATCGATAAAAAATTTTTGATGAAAATGTTTACCTCGTTGAATCGTGTATCGTCGACTATACCCTCGCTGTACTTTCAGAGGAATTTACTAGGAACGTCGAAAGCGCGAGCTTCGCTGTTCGAAAGCCGGGAATTCTTGGCTATATGGTATTTTTGGGGAACGTAACGATGAGTAAGAGGGAGTGCTTGGTCCTGTGACAACGAGAGAGGGGAAAAAAGCTTGAAAGACATTATCGCGTGACGATGGGAATCGGACGGCTGCGAGTGAAATTTCTCTGGTCTCATGAATCACAAGGTTCACGCACTTCCTATTTACTGGTAGAGATCAAGAATACGTGTTGGAGAGACGCCAGAACGATTTTTCTTTTTCTCCCATGTTTTATCGTCGGAACGCATATCGCACTGCTTGAAAAATCACGCTTCGAAAAATATGACCTGTACGTGAAAAATCGAGAGTTTAGTGCGGAGCACTTTGAATTCAAGGAGGTTTCTACATTGGTGGACAAAAGAAACTATTTTTGCTTCCTCATAGAGGAAGCTGGTTTCGTGAAAAAAAAAATCGAGATGTTAATATCAGAGTAGTAGAAGTAGTCGAAAACGGCGAGAATATGATTTTTAGCTGGCGTGCGGATGCATGTGTGTTTATGTGTATGCATGTGTGTGACAGACTTGCATCGTTTGGAACGACTATAACTCGGAATCGGCTTGAGATAGCCGATTGAAATTTTGTACACTACTAGAGTATACAAAACTCTCTTCCTTCGATGTAATTTTCATGAAGATTGAGGCCGGATTCGAAATTTTACGCGATTTCAAAATTTTTTAAAAATTCCTGTGGTAGCTCCAGCTTGCGTAAATGTTGAGCCATCGTCCGAAAAACTACACATGAATATAATATTTTGGTCAAAGACCTTTGGTATTGAATTTGTCCGAAATCTACCGAAGGGATCAGATTCGATAGAATATTGATTTTTTTGAAAAATTTCTAAAACCGGTCTAATCGAGTAAACATGGAGGTATCGAGCTTAAATTTCGCACGGGAATGAACTAACACTGCACAATGTTTTGTAATAGCAGTAAAATAGATTTATTGCCAAAGTTAATATTTACAGTTGTCTCCTTATACTAAATTTTATACATATTGTTAATTTTACACCTTGGCAAAGGGCTATCGACTTGGATCCTTCGGCCCGCGTAATGTTTTGTATTAAATTTGGCAAAAATGTATCTAACCGTTTCAATTTTATGGGATTGCGAACATTTTGAATTTTTTGAAATCGTTTTGTTTTTGTTTGTTTTGGAATCGTCTGAAGGTGCAAAGTAATATGCACATGGTTTTTCTATACTTAACTCAAAAATACAATTAAAAAGAGTTGAAATTTTCATACCACGATCTTATAATGTCCCTTTATTTTTTTTTGTGAAAATTGTATTTTAATTATAGGTTCCGCTATGAGGAAGCCAAAATGGAACAACGAAATTTATCGTAGAGGAAGTTATGTGCAAAGTCGTAAATACTGAGGAAGTGATTTGCATGCGTTTTTACATTACCGCGATTTTTTAAAGTGACGGAAGCTTAACTTCACGGTTCTGGAATAGCAATTTCCGTGTGAGCATCAAACTTTTCATTTATGTATGCTCGTACACTTCAGCTAAATTTTAAACGCATTTTCATCGAAGTCACGTCTTCCAAGTTTCCGGAAGTGTCCCAACACTCCCTAAATTTTTGTCAAAAAATCGCTGATTTTTGGCCGATAAAGTAGGTTCTGCCGATACCTCCCTTGAGCTCACTTTACAAATTCCTCCGTAATTTGTTTACTTTGTTTAAGGAATAAACAGTAAGCGATTAAATAGTGAAAGTTCGAAAATTTCATTTACTCCAACAAAGTTGCGGAATACGTGAAATTTGCGAGCGAATGCTCCCGGATTGAGTGACGAGAAATGTAGGGATACTAATCAATGCGATGAAAGATTCGCGCCTCGAGACGTCAAGGTAGCTTCTACCATGGCCTCGACATTAGAGTGCCAGGCGCTGATGGAAACCTTCTATCAGCTTTTCCTTCTACAGCTTAGTCTGCATCCAGAGAATTTCCGCCATCGCTAAGGTTCCGTCGTGGGACGAATTAAGTTTCCACTGAGCTCAGTCACAGACATCGCTGGATACTATACACACCAGAATCGGAGGAGGAAGAGGATGAAGGGAGGGAGAAAGTTAGTTAGAACAGAGCTACAAGAGCTTCCTGTGCCATTGTACAACCGGCCGCTAAGTTTACAAGAGCGGTACCGCGAACTCGTGTATTCAGACCGTGAAAGTCCACGTGCGCGATTTACGCGAAACCGCAAGTTCGGCGAGCTCATTACGGCATTGCCATGGAGGCCGACCGTAAACAGACATTATCGTCGCTTCACTTCTAGTGGAACTAAAATTTCGAAAATTATTGTGTATCTGTCGAGATTGTTAAAGTTTATCACCAACATTTTTACCGAAATTCCTTACTGTCCAGACGCATCAGCTCGTGCCGATTAATCATCAAAAACCGTAGACAGCGATCGAAATAAAGTCTATGAAAAATACAAATAAAATCCGAGTTAATTCTTGTTGCTTCCTCATAGAGGAAGCGTTGTGATGGTGAAAATTTTTTTTTTCCTTACAGTCTAGACGCATCAGCTCGTGACGATTAATCATCAAAAACCGTAGACAGCGATCGAAATAAAGTCTACGAAAAATACAAATAAAATCCGAGTTAATTCTTGCCGTTGTTTATAAGCCCCGTAGCTTTTCATTTTTAATTAGAGGTACTTTTTTCAGTAGAAAAGTGTGTGGTTCTTTCACCGGCTCTAAGTGCCAAGGGTGAGCAATCTTCCGGAGTGATTCGCAGCTTTTCTTATTTATTTTTTCGACTTCGTTTTCTCCCCTCGAACCGGGTAACCAAGTTACATGGAAACGTAAGTAGAAATTTACCTCGAAGGGTGGGGGCATGAGATAATTTACGTCGCGACAGTCGACCCGGGCGACAGATAAGGACAGTGAAACAACGCGGCGACAAAATTGTGCCGGTAACGTCGAGCTTTTCCCACTCGGAAGGTCGACCTTCCCCTAGTTACCTCGTTCCCCACCCTGTTTCCTGTTTCCAATTTACTCGACCCCTCCGTGTGCAGCCGTGTGCCGCCTTGTTTTGATCAGGCGCTCACGTCCTCGCGTTCAGTTTATACGCGCTTGTTGGAACTCTTATTCCCGTTGACCTATACGCGCATCTATACTACTGGAACCGAACTACACAGCGTCCGACGATCTAGAAACGACGTTACTCCCCTTCATGCTTGTTACGCTGGGGCACGAGAATTTCTAAACTCGATCTCTCGAGAATCCGGAGAAACCGTGCAACGGAACTCGAAGCAATGTCCCCACCCTCGAACTGTCGAACAGTGAATTCCTTCAATTGCGTAGCGAGATAAAAACTCCCTACTCCCGAGGACGGGACACCGACGCTTCCCAGATATTTTTCAATCTGTCCGAAATCTTACGCTCGATCTACCCGACGAAATACCTATTCTATTCCGGCGCGAAAGGCCCCCCCCCCCCCCCCCCCCCCCCCCCCCCCCCCCCCCCCCCCCCCGAAGAATCTCGACCGTCCGAAAAAAAGGCTTGCGCGGCCCGCCGTTATCCCTTCCCCGTATAATTTGAGTGTCAAGCTTTGATCGAGCTTTCCCGATAGGATCGCGGATAAGCGAGGTTGTGAGGGAAAAAAAAGAATGAAATTGACTCACGTAGTTTGCAGAACGTTCGTGCGAGCAAACAGATTTCACTTACGATCGAACCAAAAAAATGTAAATGAAAGAGAAATTCAAAGATAAATCGTTTTCTCAGTTAGAAGTTGCAGGAAAAAGGGAGTGTTCCGTAGTGCATTCGATGCTGTGATCCGACAAGAAAAGCCTTATTTTCTTAGCAACAGAATGTATAACACAATTACCTCGAACAATTTTAGAGATTCATTTTTAAAAACGCTCTAACTCAATGAAAAATAAACCTACGGATATACAATCACTTTTGTAGCTTTTTTCGCCAGGTTTTTTTAATCCATAGAAAAAGGGTGTCTTATGCAATTCATCCGATGCTGCGATCTGCCAAGAAAAACCTTACTTTTTTAGCAAAAGAATCTATGACAGATTAACTCGATCGGTTTTACAGATTAATTTTAAAAAAACGCTCCAACTAAAGAAACAATAAACCCGCCGATATAAAATCATTTTTGTATCGTTTTTGTCTTCAGTTTTTGTCTACCTATAGATATACGAGTATCACGAACGTTACATGAGCTGGTAACGTCAGTTTCAGATGACATTGGAAAAGCCCAAAGGCGCCCGCACGTCGTGCTCGTTGACGTGACGTGTACCCCGCTTGGCGAGATCCGCTTCAATTTCCGTATATCCAATTATAGCAAGATCTAATAAACACTCACTATTTTCAAGGAAAAAAATAAAGTTCTGCAGATGGTGGCGAGTGCGCACGAACTTTTGGAGACGGGCCTTGGGCGGATCGAGGATGAGGACGAATAGCCGGGAGGAAAGGGGGGGGGGGGTGTTTCAAAGTCGATCGCGTTTGCGTGTGACCTCGGCCTAAGGAAGTTTTTATCAGGGAGATTCGATCGTAAAGCACACCGCGATATATCTCACACGCGTCGATAGTGTCGTCCGTGAGAGACGTCGGTGAGCCAAGGGGGTAGCGCACGGAGTGTCGCGCCGGTGGTTTTGTCGGCGCTACCGGTTGTCGTGCTGTGGTCGCGAAAGCCTTCGACGGCCGGACTCAGTTTCCTCTCCTTTCTCTCGCTGCAAGAAAAAAGACCGGGGAATTTATATCGAAATAACGATCGAGGGAGAAAACCCCCTCCAGAGCCCAAGTTCCGCCCTATTTCGTCTAAAAGCTTCTCGGAGGCTCCTCGGTAAGTATTTCGCGCTCTGGGGGCTCGCTGATCAATATAAAGTTTGCAACGCTCCGGCCCGAGAGACCCGTCGCTTATACATGCTATTTGCCTCGATCAAACGCCGCGAACGATCTCTCAGGGACGATAAAATTACATTGAACTTATCCGAGCCTTCTGCCTCGGTCGTTATCTTATCACGATCGCTTTATCCCTCTGTCGATCGATGTTAGATTTTTTTTTCCCCGCCGTTTTCATTTATGTTCTGCTCCGCTCTGTTGTGTTCTGACTCCTTATCAGATAATGTGATCGTCGCCAGCTGCGGATGGACGGAAGATTTTACGACGAGTGTTCGAGGGGGATGTTTGTCAGAGGTTACATGCAGACCCAACCGGCTATAGAGCGACGGTGCTCGGATGTCTTCGCCAGAAACTCACAACGCGGAGCCTCAATCACGTGGTTGGTCAACGAGGCCTCCGGTTGTATTATTTGTTCGCGTCGCATAATCCGCGATTGAGATTAGCGCAGATGCGGAGAGCTCGGAGGGCAGCCTGTTGGCTTTTACGCAGCGGCACGAGGGCTCCGCTAGATCGGGGCATTGTTATGTATAGTTGTTGGGGTTCGTTGGAGCTGATGCCATTACGCGACGAGAAAATAATTTTACACGCTGGTTTATTTTTGCAATATTGTTGCAGCTTCACTGCGATCTGTTTCTCCACGATTATAATGAATCTTCGATTTCCTATAACTCGGTGTAAAAAATAGAATGAAAAAAAAATATATAGCTTGTTCGATGATTCATTGCATTTAAAATAAGCTGCGGAGAGTGCAAACAGCCCCGCCGGTGAGCGCGGAGTGCTCTGTTTATGACTAACAGAGTATGATTCGTTTGTTCCATTTCGAACAGAAAATGCAGAGAAATAAAGTTATTTTTGTGTATGTGAAAATATATACGTCACAGATATGTACTTTTCGATGTATGACACATATGCACATCCGTTTTCATGTGAGGTCGTTCCGCAAGGAAATGGGAAGAATATGTCGTTATTTATGCGCGGACCGTATTTTTACCTCTGAGGAAGGTCCGGAGTTTTTTTTTCATTATTTGGGGTAAAAGAATTCTTCGTTTCCCGTTTATTCTTACATCCCTCGGAAACCCAATTCTCGAAGAGTTACGAGTCAAAGACGACAGAGAGCGGGGAAACGCGAAACACCCGGCCGCGTAATGTGTTACGGTATTGCTTCCGTTCATATATATACATACACAGTTGCCGAACTTATTGTCATGCCTCACGCGAAAATTTCTGTGCCGACCACGAACCTTACTGTCGAGAAATTCGAAGCTTGTTCGTGCATATTTTTTTCAAAGCCCTTGTTAAAAAAAAAAAAAAAAAAAAAAAAAAAAAAAAAAAAAAAACCAGAAAGTCCAATATCACGAGGGTTTCGTTAAAATAATTCTGCAATTTTATAATCCAATGTGCTTCAGCATCAAAGTGACAAGCAAGTCAACGCGGCTTTAAAAAGCTTAAAGAGCTTAAATCGGCTTAAAATAAAAATGAAAGATTGAATGAAGCTTAAATGCTGAAAAGAGCTTGAAAAATATATCGTGCATCACTGGTTGCCTGCTAGAAGGGTAACTGTTGCTCCGATTAAAAATGATATTCCATGAAAATTTGTATAAAGACTTAGATTTCGCGTTAACAGCACAAGTCACAAAATTTCCAATACTCAAGATTCCCACGCCAAGAAAAAAAGAAAAGAAAATCTTCCGGTGCGATCCACCGCGATAGATCGGAACACGCTTTTAGCCTATCGCCGGGAGATCGAAGTACCGTGGAAACATTTCCGATTAGCGGGGGAGTAAAGGAGTGGAAACGGCGCCTCGTCGAAACTCTCGCGACTCTTGTTCGTCCCGGGGACGCCTGCATCGCGCGAACGGAGATCCTCACCAGTACTCGGCGAGCCGCCCCAGACGACGGAACGGTCTGGCTACTCGTCGATCTTTTCCACTGCTCTGTAGCCGATACACTCAGGCGCACCGAAGAGTATCCGAACACTCTGTAAACAGATCGAACAAAAAAAAAAAAAAGCAAAAACTATTCGCTCGGTAAATGTGAATCGATGTTTTAGATGATAAAAAACTGATTTTAGAAACTGTGAATGATAAAAAAAATAAAATTAAATAGACAAATAATGTGAGATAATCGATAGTTCTTATTGGCGGTCAATCACAAGGTTTATATTAACACGGAAGTATTGGCGCGAATTACGATGTGAATTTATAGTTCAAATTTTGTACGACCGCTCGAAGAGATCATCGATCCGTGTGAGAGCGTTATCGCTATCCTGTTGCGCTTCAAGAGCCGCAGAGCTTTCCCTCGCATCCCCGAGTGGAGGACCAAGCTTTACGAAGCTGCTTCGACCCCTCGCAGGCAGCTCGCAGTCGACTCGCGTAAGTAAAACAAATCGCCAAGTTAAACGAACCCCGCCACTCGCTGGCTCCCCGAAATTCCACGCATTCCCGGTGCATACCGAGCGTAAAACCGATCGCGCGAATCTGCTTCTCGTTCCGTGGGCATAATGGATGCCCACGGTTCTCATCTTGATTCGACGCGAACCGCGAAGTTTGTATTTTTTAAATATTAATATCGCGAGGAAACTTTGTCGAGAACCGTTCGGCTTTCCGCGCCATGTAATTTTATAATTAGTTTCGAACTTACGGTCCCTGCGCCATCGACAGATTGCGGATGTCGGGCTTCGCACGATATCAGTTTTCCCCGCCTTTCAACATACCATTCTCGAGGGACAGGATGAAGGGAACAGTAATGCGTCCAAACGCGCGTCGCCTTGGTCGTATAATTTTTAATTAATCTACCAAAACCCGCGCGAAACGCCTCTGAATTTCTGAAGAGAGCAGAAGCTGTTTTTTTTTCATTTGTTTTATAATGTATAGAAAATACAACAGTTCGAGGGTTTAAATGAAACCTACATTCGAAAAATTAATTATAGATTTAATGTACTGGAACTTGAAATTTGCTTACATTACTTACATTAGTTGAATATTAACATACTTTTTTGTCAAACTTTTTAGTTTGACTAGATATTAAAATTACAAATCTGTTGCCTGAAATTTACGAAAATGTTAAATACAAACAAACATTTCACTGTAAAATTGCAACGCACATGTATTTGAAATTTTAGAAACAGTTTATGTAAAGAAGCTTCCAATACCGTTCATTAATTTCCAAACGACATTTTTTTACAGTTCACTTAAAACCGTATGCTTCCGCTTAGTTTATATTATTTCAAAGAAGTAATATCGCTGGTCGTGGTTTTTTTTTTATGGGATCCCCCTAAGCATCCCCATCTCTATTTATCGCTATTTATATAGCCGTATGTCATTAAGGCATCAATACATATATATACCAGTAGCGTATCCGCCGGCCGACTCGAATCCCCGCTGACTAGATTCTTCGTGATTCACGATCGGGAGCCGAGTTACTAACGCGAGAAAAGGCTCTAAATGCGCGGCCACTTCGGCGGGGATAAGATATCCTTGCCTTGGGGGATCAAATCACCGTTAGCACGGGGAGATGCGGAAGAGGGTCGATGTGTAGAATAAAATCGCAATTTCGCCTTTACCAACTGATTCATGGGATTATATATTTTTAATGAAAGTTGCCCAACGATAAAAAAAAACGTAATAGCGTGATTACGAACAACCTTGAATTTAGTCCTTGAAGCGATATAACATGAATGAATTTCAGTTCAAAGGAATTTCTGTTCAAATATCTATTTTGCTCGGTGCAATTGCATCAAAGGAAAAATAATTATTTTGCTACTCTGGCTCCACGAATTATCACTAAATTTGGCTTGCATTTTCGGAGAACCGATAGTTATGATCGAGAAATTTTTAACATTTTTTCTGCTCGTTTTATTTGAAGTAACATCTTGTTTTTTTTCACTGACGAATGAGAAAAGCCGCTCTTCGAGAGGTTGAAAAAATTGCGACATTTGAGTCTTCTCCAATCGCGTAAGAAAAATCCTAAATCGCGAAAATGTTGGAAGATTAGGCGCGTGCGAGTATCGCAGCAGGTGGCAGCTGGAACTCGGCGACCTTTCTAATGACCCGTGCGGGTCCCAAAGGGTGAAAAGGGAGGATATGAAAGAGCCCAAGGAATTCACGAAATAACCATGAAAAATGGATGAAGTTTCTCGAGGTACTTTTTTTGCCCCGTATAGTGACTCGTTTATTGTCTGCAGCTGCTGGCATCCTAACAGTAAACTCCGACGAGCTTCGGAACTTTCGAATCGCGGATAACAACGCGTTTCCCATTGAATACATGCTACCTCTTAGACTCATAACATCAACCACTGTTATGTCGCTTTTATCTCCACAGTTCACCAGCTATTTCCGAGCCACGTCGTTTTCCGATCGAAAAAATTCCATAGTTTCTCTAAAGAGCTAAAAATTCGAGCGCTTTAGCTCTCGAATTGAGGCGGTTTGTCGGCCACTTATTATTTCCAGTATTTTTTTTTTTCCAATATTCGACTCAATATTTTTTTCAATATTTTAAGCTTGGTAATCAGCGTACCATGTGTGAATAGATAAATCAATATTTGCCTGGAAAAAAAATTCTTTGCCACCCATCTTTGTTTGGTTAAGTCTCTGAAAAGCAAACAACACGTGCGCATCAGCGTTTTAAACTGGTGCAAAAACTTGATTAATTCTAATACATCGAGCCAGACAAGAAAAAACACTCCAGAGTCATTGAAACTTTGATGCGAGGTTGAGAGCCAAAAGCGAGCCGGGGTGTTGGAAAAACTTTTATTTTCACCTAACTGGACGACCAGCGCGTTTTCTATACGCGTAGTGAACCGCGATGTGCGATACCCCGCATCCGCGAGCGCGTCGGACAGTTCGTGAAGTTTTCGCAGTTTTGGTGATTCCACACACGCGAGCGCGCGGATATAAACGTCATCGTCACAGCGTCGGGCTGACAGCAATATTTCCACCGCATTAATCTCTATTCACTTTCCCGAGAGAAAGCAAACAATAAAAAAAAATATTTTTAAAAAGGTGCTTCGGCTCGAGCGCGGCAACGACAAACATTTCTCATTCGATCACCTGAACAGGCCTTGTTTTTCCGTAGATTTTATTCTTATTTTTTTAAAGAGAAATACGGGAGAAAATATTGAGACGGACCTACAACCTTTTGTTAGACCGGGTATCGAAGTTTTTTTTTATCTTTCGCGGTCGCGCACCCAGAAAAATAATTTTCTTTACTCATGCATACAAAATCCTCGCTTGCCCACCGCTCACAGACATGGAAAATGGCAAAACACTTTGCGCGCTGGTTTACCCGTGTGCAACGTACTTTGCGCACTGGTCATTGGTGTGCAAAATAAGGTTTTGTTACTAGCGCCGGTTACTATATTAATAGACGGTTGCTACAGTAACACCGAGGCTAACCCCATTGTGCATGTCTGTGAACGGTGAGCAACTGGGATTTTGCATTGTATTCGTAAAGAAAAATATGGTTCGATACATGAGGCCAATCTCGCGAAGAACAGCCCTTCGCCTCAGCTTCGTGCCGTCCTTCAAACACGCAGTGCGCAAAACGCTCGTATGGCCTCATGTATTGAAATATACCATTATTTGTTTTTAATAAATATTTATTTGATTTTAATAAATATTTATTTTATTTTAATAAATACTTATTTTATTTTAATAAATATTTATTTAAAGCAAATAAATATTTATTTCGCGTGCCCATCAAATAAATTATTGTTCTGAATGTGCGTCTGTTCGACTACGTTTTAAATAAGAAATGCTTTTGTTATTTATTTTTTCGACAACGACACGATACATCCTCATGATTGCCAGAGTTTTATCAAACACCGACAACACGAATTATGCCCAGAAGAAAAATAATCTCTCTGTTCGAACTTCGGCACATTTTCTATATACAAGATAAACGAGGCTAATGAAGGCTTCCGTCGGTAATGAAATAAAATAGCCAATATTTCTTTAGATATATGAAAAGCGCCAACATACCTTTCGGACTTAAATGGCTACTCAGAACCGCCGTCTTGTTGAGCCCTCGAACATTGCTTCGGAACTTTGCGCCAAGCATGTCTCACAAAAGTACATATGAGAAATCAAAAGTAAGCCTGGTGTGAGTAAAATCCTTCGAAAAGTTTTGTCCCATTTTCGTGGATTCTCCGCCCTTTGTCATTTAATGCTCGTCGTACCCAACAGCCGGACACAGTCTTAAGTTCCGTAAAAACTTTTCCATTTCTTTTGCAGGAATGACTACCCTTCTGCGGTCGTTATACGACGCATCGCGACATCAGGACCGTCTCCTCGGTATCGTCGAGCCGACGCCAGAGGTCGGGGACAACGACGCTGTAACGAGTTTCTCAGAGCGGCGAGGCACAGTGCCCGCCCAACGTGTCGCAGAACTTTCGGCAGAAAAAACGTGGCCTAACTTCCCGAAGTGAAACTGTTGTCGACCTGACGAACCAGCAAGACTGAAGACCGAAAAAAAATGCCAAGTATAAACAACGCCAAACCCAGCCTAACAGTCACTTAGTCAAGTTACCTCGATCGTTCCCAAGAGGACTAAAAATTGACGATGTCCGTCTGGTGACCTAGTAGATAGTCACAAATGGTCGGATCGACTGCGAAACAGCCCAGCTATATTTTTACGTCCACGGTAAATTTAACAGTGAAGGTCGAATGAAAATGGATTCGCATTCTTCATTGCCGACCTAGAAACTTCGGCGATCGTGAAGGCATATCGGAGGAGCGAAAGGAAGAGAAAAATCCAAAGTTCTGTGCGTGATAGTGTATTGCATGTTGGGACTGTGTAGCCGGGGAACCGGTGAGGGCAGTATGGCCGAAAACAGCGAGATCGAGAGGTCGAATGACGACGGAGAACAGCAGCAGCAGCAAACGAGCGTATCGGGAACGACAACGTCCGTTGATTGCCAGCAGCAAAAGCCAGCTGAGCTGCAGACTCAGGTTCAACTGCAGCCGACAGGGCAGGACACGAAAACCGACAGGTGAGCAACATTATTGCAGTATGGATTACGCAACTATAATGCTATGAAACTCGGGGTGAATAGCTTCGGATAGACGGGGGAGCACGGGGTAATAATGCCGGCTGGGAGGGTAAAATGCCGGACGGCTTGGTTTTAAAGAGGCTGGAGCGCTCCACAGTAATCGAAAGGATCGCACAGTGATGTCAAGATGAGACTTGATTTATCTCGCTAGACGGGTAAACAAAAATCGATTGACTCGAATTTTATCTTTATAGCCGATCTGAAGAAGATTTTGTGATTTAGAGATTTTATGTATTTTCAGTTTAGCATTTGCTGTCTGCGGACATGGCAAAGATTTTGCCGATTAATGATTCTTTTTTTATCGTAACTTTAGTTTATCACTGAGATATTACGGTTTCCACTTTCGGTGGATGATGTATAATACACGCTCTCCTGGACATTAAACTTCTGGGGTAAGATTCGATTCTACTTACGGTGAAATTGACGATACTTCAGCATGATTTTTCGCGACTTTCCTCGATTTATCTTGGTACGCAGGTAAAAAAATCGAGTGTGTCCAACTTCATCGTTGTAGTCGATCTAAAAAAGATTTTATGATTTATAGATTTGATCTGTGTTAAGTTCAGCATTTTTTCCTTGCTGTCAAAAATAGCTAGTGATGGATTAGTTAGTAATATAATAATGGACATGGCAAATATTTTACCGATTAATGATTCGTTTTCTTTTATCGTAACTTCACTTTGTCACTGAGATATTAAGGTTCCCACTTACTGTGGACGATGTATAATCCACGCTCTTCTGGCCACCAAACTTCTGGGGTAAGATTCGACCCTACCTATGGTGCAATTGATGATACTCCAGCACGATTTTCCTTGAGTATGGAGGTTGGAGAAAGTAGCCGGTGATTAGATACAGCGGAAGTCTTTGCCCGGCCGCTGACGATTTACGAGCACGCGAAGCCTAATTGATCGATAGAGGCCCGCGCCCTCAGTGTATAGCCGAGGGTGTGAGGTTGGATTAAGAGAGAGGAAGTTGAGGAGTAGCTCTCGGCCCATGCCTCGTTCGATGCCCCTAACCAATTTCTCTTTTGATACCCCGACCTCTGACAGAGACCACTTTTATCCCCCGATCACTTCCATTATTTACGCGCCGATGGACCGTCACTGATATGGAACAATGAATGTAAATACGACGGAAGATTTTTTTATTTGATCGAAAGGTACCCATTTGCGACAAACACCACCAGTACGAAATATTAATATTTTGGTACATTTACATCTCTACGACTGACAACTTTACCGTATTAGAACTCTAACAAAATCTTTACCATACCGAACAAGTCGCCAAAAACTGTATCGGAATGCAGGCGTCCAAGAAAATCTCTAACGGAAAAAATAAACTCCACCAGAATCAAAATAAAACTCTACCGGACTTGAAATGAAACTGCCGGAATACAAGGCTAGACTTCTATTCTAGTAGAGTTTTATTTCAATTCGATATTTTGGTGTACAGGAAAAAAAAAGTTTGTACTTTTTATATCAACTTATCGTCCACAGACGTACACAATTTTTTATTGGTTAATTTTCCGATCCCACCACCCGGTTCTAGTTTTACAAACAAAAGTAAATACTAACATTGTATATGACACGGGAAATAAAACCACAGGTTTGTATATGCAAACCTTAATAAACGAGTTTGTCATTTGTTTAACAACATTATTTTTACGAAACATCGTATTCCGATTCCAAACAATTACAAAATGTTTTTTACTGCGTAGAGTTTTATCTGGTAGAATAATCAGTGGTAAGAGATGTAAATGTGCCAATATTGTGTCCATGTACAGTGAAAAATAAATACAAAGAACTTCGCAATCTTCACATCATAAATATTTCTATACCAGCTTATCTATACATTAATACATAGTACGAATTATGCAAAATTTGAAACACATATTTCAAATTTTATTATCTGAATAGCAATAATTAGATTTAAAAAAATGTTTAATATAAAAATGGTAAAAACCTTAATACCCATTTTTGCTTTTTCTCTGTGTATCGGGACAAAATAGCACGACTTGACTCATGGGTGAATAAGAAATCTTGCTGACCGTGCTTTAAGTTCACATTTTGACCTTAATAATGTCCATGACATTTTTACAGAGAAACATTGCCCCGTGTGGTATATCGTCCTGATGTAGTATATGTTCGTCGCGCGAGTTTCTTCGTGCTTCGACGCAGCCACGCGAGAATCGATCGGAATCGATTGAAAAATAATAAATAAAAATGACCGGCCGCAGAGAACTCGCGGTATATCGCTGTATATTTTACTATTGTCAGTGCAGTTCTTCGGAAGTACGACAATACCTGCGAAGTATAGAAGTATAGAAGTGAAGCGGACCGAGGAATCGATGGATTTACGAGGTCACCAATCCCCCTCGGTTGGCAAAATAGCGGGGCTTTCAGATCGACAGCGGGAAGGATGATAGGACCGGTGGTACGAAAAATACGACCCTCCGGAGAAATAGCGACAAAGCTCAGATTGCACACGAGAAGGGTAATAAATGTTTCCGGACCACGTAGCATTCAAATTCACGATGGGTTCGCGAGGGCTTCAACCTTCGGCTTACTTCCCTCCCTCGTGTCTTCCCGCGTTGTATAAATTCTCATCATTTATTTCGAAACGTTAAAAAATTCGGGAAAACGCACACCCGGGGCTTAACAACGAGCACGTAACGAGAAATGTCATACTCCGTTTATCTGTGAGCTAGCACCTGTTGTCATTCTCACATTGACCATTCATGATACGAGCGCCGTGTGAAAGTTTTAACATGTTTATATTTGAATACTTTATTTGAGTGTTTGGTCGAGCCGATGTTATTTTGCCCTTCATCGGTATCGGAGTCACTCTTCCCAGGGTATCGGCAAAGCGCGTGGCGATAACGCCCCTGGAGTGATGTGAAAAGACGTTATCGTAGTGCGTAACGATACGATAACGACAAAGGAAATATCCTTCCGCGCACATTTTTATTTATTTATTTATTTACTTAATAACCGGTTGGGCCCAAATACAAGAAAGATCGCCCAATGAACAATGTGAGAGAGATCGACCGCTTATAAATTGCACAAATTTATCGCTAGTACATAAGATGTATAATGCAAAATATTATTTTTATTTTTATTTTCAATTTCTAAATTGGCTTTAATATGGAAATATATATACAAAGCAACTTGAATTGCCTAATCGATCCTGCCAGTTTTTTCGGCAAAGTCACCCTTACGAACGCCAATTTAATGGGCTCAAACGATTTTTTTCTCAGTCGAGACTCACGGGTTAAAACTATAAACGTTCGGAAAACAGGTCCAATTTTTCTTACGCACAAAAAAATATAGAAAGACTTTTTTATCTCAGAGGCAGCGTGGAAGGAATGCTAGGGAGATTCGACTGTATAGCCGAGAAGAAGTTTCCGGTAGGAATTAGGACGGTACGGAGTTGCTTGTCTATCCATCGGAAACTCCAGAGCTCTAAATTAGTTATTTTAACGAGACCCTCTCAAACAAAGCCATCAATTCGAAATACCACAATAGTTCCGCGAGCGCCGGTGAGCACGAGATGCAAAATGTATTGCTACCCTGATTAGTGTACCTATTATTGTGCAGATATAGCTCGAAACATTAGGAAGGTTTCGCTGCAACGATGATATCATGCTCCGCGAAATTCCGTGGGAAGGGCCATCCGACACGAGAGCACCAAAATCGTTCACTCCGCTTTCTCATTAGTTTCTGTCCAGTTCCGCCGAGGGCGGAATATGCTTAATTAGTTCACCCATCGGAGCGTGTATGGCCATTACATCATCGTCCGGCATGCTGATCATCGAATATATGAAGCATGTAGTTTAATCCTTACACAAACGCTGGCCACGTACCGGCAGTGCGCAGTTACATATGAAAAAATACATATGTAACTTACATATGAAAGAATATCGTGCAATTCGCCTCAAATAAAACAAAATCTGTAGAATCATATTCGCCATGAATAACCGAATAAACTTTTCCTTTAAGAAAATTCTCTAAGACTCATAACTTCGAAGCTACGGGCAAATAAAGATGGGAGAATGAGAGCGCGCTGGGGCGACGTGAGCGTCATCTGTCGAACTATGCGCCATCTCGGAAACTATGCGGCGTATTGAAATTTGTCATAGGGAAAGTTCGCACAGTTTTTAATCGATAATGCAAAGTGATTTTTTTTATTTTCGGAGAGCATTGTGAGACTGAATATTTTTCGCCTATGTATTTCAACAAAATATCCCACCTGCCAGAGCTCTGATTGACGATTTTAAGTGTTACAGATTTATTTTGGGCGCCAGCTAGTTTTGGATAACTAAGTAAGCTTCCACAATTAAAATCCGGCTAGCGTTTACTATTGACAGAGACAATCACAGGTCGGGTAGGATCCGAGGACCCGATAAATAATAATTGCGAAACCATACGAGAGAGACAATTTAAGCAAGAAATACGAATTTATTATATTTTAACTTACGTCGATTAATCCAATTATATTCCAGAATACACAATTCACTTCCCTTTTGACAATTAATGATCGAACGCGAATCTATTTTATTGACGAATCGATAGCATAAAATATTTCCGTTGACAAACTATTGTCGAGACTCCTCGAGGGTTGACCTTCCGCGCTCTAAGACGGTCGACGGACAAGTGCTGATTATTAGTCGACAGCTCAGCGAGTGACCAATATCTTGGGGCACGTGACACACGTCATAGGGCGGCCTTTTAAAAATTGCCGAATCAGATTCACCCCGTGGTACGGCTTTACCTTTGACTCGTCGATACTTTGCCCGATTTCGATGAAAATAAAGATCCATACAATTGACAATTTTAATAAAGACATTTATATGGACGGCACGAGAAAGAACAATTAAGATAGATAATTAATTCGACAAAACAGATTCCCTGCGTCAGCGCCCGAAGAGTTAAAACATTGCGCATTGACGTCGAGGAACGTTTCATCTAATATTTTCTGTCACAATTGAAACCGGAAACGCTGGGAACATACGAACAAGTATTGGCTGGCTGTGGCTGTAGAGAGCCAATCTCTGTATGATGCAAACTGTACCCGCGATAACACGCAATCCATCCGTGAGCCCTCAATTTGCATATATATGTATGGTAAAACGAGCAAATAACCTGATGTGAACCAAGGGTTGTATTGGAGATGGATGCGTTTAGTTCATACGTTTAGCTTGCAAATATTCAATACGGGCAACCTGTATATATTATGCATTGGTGACATAAACACAGTATTCTGACGATCGATTGGTTTACACAGTCATGTGCAGAGGGTTGAACGATCGTTGTGGCGAATGCACGAAACTCCATCAGCGAACAATTTGTACGGGAAAAGTATTTCGCTGACTCTCCTATATGTCTGCGATCTGTGCACGACTTTATAACAAACGGAAAAGAGATTTGAAACAGTTAATTTGCAATCTTTGCAACCCTTCTGTGAAGTATTAAACCCTTTGAAACACAATAATACATCTTTACTGCCTCGATAAAATGCTTTTTTTATCAAAGCGACTCGACGCGCCATTGCAACATTTTCGTCGTATACTGAAAAACTTGATATCTCTCTATTCGGAAATTTACTCCAATTTTTTTCGACCGTACTGTCATCACTAGCATAAATGGTAATATTTCATTGAATTTAATTTTACTCAATATTTTCTATGCCGCCACTTAAAAAGTAGATTTTTTTAAATGCCCCATTATCCAGCACCTAACATAATCTCGTTACATCCTGATTAACAGCCACTTACAATAAACGTGCATCGATGTATATCGGACGGCTGGCATTTCGGAGCTGACGCTTCGCTTTCGAAGGTGGAGGCAGGAAGTGGTTATCCGTTAAGGAAATGAGCTATAAATTCGTTGGCGCGCATAACATAAGGTCGCAAGCCGGTATGATCGATACGTGTGGGCATTGTGCAAGGTGCAACGTGGAGCGGAGTTGATGGAGATGCATATAAGATGGTTCTGGTCGTTGTGGTTAAATTTGTGCCTACGCAATATACCCGGAACGACAGCGAGAGATGTGGGTCGCTATATTCCTCCTCATGGTTGCCCTGGGAAATTCAGGAAGACACATCTTCGGCCGGTGGGACGTTCTAACCGGAGTTGATGCGACTCGGTGGATATCCGAGCTACGAAAGCGAACATCGTCTTTGCGAGCACCCAAGACTCGGTTAACTACCAGCTATTCCACCCGCGATCCCCCCAGCCATCCTCGTACCCGACGAATACAAGACTTACTAATGAGCCGACTAATTAATTAACAGCTCATTCTGCGACGTGGATGAAGACCATAGCTCTCTCAACCATGACGGGGATACGTAATTTCCCTGCAACAGTAAAATGAGAATCTACACCGAACCTGCCAGACCGGAAATTGAACGAATGAAGTCTACCCCCGCGTACATAAATTCGCACTCCCTTGCCGATTCTCTACAGCACAGTATTGATGCCAGCTCGATATACTCGCCATATATTCTACGCAATACCGGACAATATTTTCCGAGAACATGTTAACATTTTATCGAAAAAACTGGGTTGAGAGTAACATTTCTGATTGAAATGTTACCGGGGACAATTCACGGGCTGTGTAAGAAGATATGACCATTGGTCATGTAATCCGAACGGCCATAACACCCTGAATTACTCTAAAATACTGTCCATGTAATGGGGATCTGTGGCGAGAGACATACACGCCCACATGTACAAATCGAGACTCTAATTACGGTTACAGGTACGTTAACGGAAATGCACGACTGTTCGTGGAGGGGTTGGCGATAATTATATTGCTGCTACATACGCAGCTCATGTTCCGATTGCACGACCTCTTTAGCAGTCTTGCTCATTGATCCGTGTTATCAGCGATTTTATGGCTGATTTAATTTTAACTACGCGTGCTCCGGAAAATTTTGCCCGTCCGACGAACACCAAAAATTGTATTCGTCTCCCTTCTCGGTGCAGATTTTCGTATGAAATATTGAGCTGGCAACAAAATAAGTAAAATAAAGCAAAACGTGAAAAAGAAAATCGTGATATAATGTGGCAAACCCTTTCGAGATTTAATTCGCATTGTCATGTGTTGATCTCTGGACATTGTCGATAATGGTTCGAGTAACCTTTAGTTTACGAGCATTTCGTAGAATTTAATGCGATGGATCGTGCTCCAAGAATATTATTTTGGAAACTTTGATGCGTAATTGTATGTACGTATATATTACGCACGAAATGCCTGTCATACCGGAGTGAATGTAATGGTTGAGGAATTTAGCGAGAGCTACGCTCGCAATAGCGAGAGGGTACTGAAGTTTGATGTCCACGTACTACGGCAACATTCTGCATCCTGGGTATAACACTCTGTGGTATGTTATACCAAGCGCCGTCGGACACTCCCATAGAAGCTTTTCAACTAATTAATCATCTACATTTGTAGTAACGAATTCGGTTATTCCGGAGATGTGGCGACCAAAAGCTTCCTTAACTATTAATAGAAGTTAATTAAATAATAGTTATTATTATTTTTAAAAAATGATATTATTATTATTATTATTATTATTATTATTATTATTATTATTATTATTATTATTATTATTATTATTATTATTATTATTATTATTATTATTATTGGACTTCGCACAACCAACATATTGAAATTTCAGTCAAAACTTTGACGAGGTATGCCTTATCGTATCGAGTTTCCCGAATTCTCTCGTCGCGAACTCGGCGAGTTGTGAACCGAGTTTTCTCAGAGGTATATCATGAAATTTCGCCGAGACTTCAATTCCGGTCGACATTTCCGTTTCGCTCGACTCTGTCTCTCACCTCGTGATGCAAACTTCTCGATCGATAAGTCGAGATAAGGTGAGGTACATTATCGCGCATCGCCCAGTTTCGAACGTCACGCAAAGTCACTTTTCATTTCCCCGCATATATTTTACACCGCGTCCCTAGCGCGAGTGTCTTCCGTCTGAATAATATATAAGCTCGAGGAACCGAAGTCAGAGCGGGTTTTATGGTCTGTATTTCATATTCGTTTCAATCTCGTTTCGCGTGTCGGGTCGGTGCCAAACACGGGAAAAGTAGGGCTCGACGCCACATGTTCTCCGCATAAGCAAATGCGCCGAAGTTGTGCGTATTTATTTGCTCGTCATCCGCGGTCTGCCGCTTATTCGCTAATCTTCGCACCCCAGAACTCGCTGGGTTTTGCTGGCAAAAGTGGAAACACGAGTGAACCACCCTCCGAACGAATGAGCAAGTTTTTTCACAAAACCTCCCGGTGACCCGTGTTTTCAGAGCCGAACCGCGCGCAGAAAGCGTAAAGAGAAAATCTTATTAATCTTCGGCTGGGATTTCCACGATTCCGCGCCGGGCATGACGAGAATACGAGTCGGCCAAGCTGTTGCGGCGCATAGTCGAAATAAAAATGAGGGACACACCGCCGGAATGACGAAGAAGAGAATTGCCAGGAGGTTTCTCTCACCGGGAGGTCGGAGAATGCGAAGAGCAACCATAAAAGGATCCGCGTAATAGGAAATCAAGATGAAGGGAAGCTTAAATGACTCAGAGAACGTCATATCATTTCGGATAAATGGTCGAGGATTTACCGTATGGTCCTTCTATTAACCACCAATCTGAGTTAGAGAGTCGGTGAATGCCCTGTGTGGGAGGGCCTTTGATAGACATTTTTTTAACACGTCCTTAAAAACAAATGAGCGTTTCGGTCAAATGTACCAAGCTTATGAGGCTCTTCCGAAGATAATTCTTTTTTAGGCTACATCTTAATTGCCACATGAAATCTGGGCTAGGCAAACACCCTAAGTACTTGAAGAACGTATTCAAGTATCAAGTACTTGAACTGTGCAGAGGGTACATCCAGAAAAACAATTTATTTTACGGCTACCGCTTATTTGGTTTAAGTAAAATATTTATTTGATTTAAATGAATATTTATTTAAATCAAATATTTTACTTAAACCAAATAAGCGGTGGCCATCAAATAAATTATTTTTCTAGGTGTAGTTCTTGAGTACTGGCAGACCTTCATTGCTCAAGTTCTGAGTATTGGATACTGACTCAGTAAAAAAAACTCTGTAAACAAAATTCGTTTGAAATTTAATGTACTGGACTTGAAGTTTCTATGAAAGAATTGGTACATTCAATTTAATGTACAATTGTGATGAAAAATGCATATTCAGTATCGTAAAAACATTGGAAATACTTTATTTTTAATAATTTACTTTAATTTCAATGAAAAAGTACATTAATTTTTCATCACAATTGTACATTGAATGTAATGTACCAGTTTTGCATAAAAACTTCCAGTCCGGTACATTAAATTTACAATTTTTTTTACAGCGTACTGCAACTATTCATTGCATGTGCCCAGCTCTGCATGAAATAGAGGAACTTTTCCCATACTCTTACCTCTGTGTGTTGCGTAATACAAAGCAAGATTACATCTCTAAGATAAGGAAGAGGAAGAGCTCCGTTGAAGCATTCGAAGCTACTCCGATCCACTGGATTCGACGCGAAAACATGAGAATTTAATCCAAGGCTGGACAAAAGTACGCGGAGACAATCGTGGCTCTTTTCTCCAATCGCTTGACTCAAGTCTGGGTCGATCATTGGCAAATAGCTCGACGTTATCTGGGCTGCACGCTCTGGCTTTCTCATACCGCGTCGTTAAACGAGCTCTGACGTTCCTCGCTTATCCGCGGAAAGTTTCCTTGTTCCCGAGTGACGGAGTCGTCGAGTCTGTAGGAGGAAACTTTCCGGCGCGGTTTTCACCGGTGGAAAATAGCTTGGCACGAAGTTTGCACCTCCGCAGACACACGACGAGAGAGTGCCGTAATCCGATTGACAAACAATACGCTGTGCGTGCGATGTTTGTCCGGGCGGTGAAAACGGGCTCGGCGAACCGCCGTGGCTGGTGGACCGAAGTTAAGACCCGTGTTCGGTCTCCATTGTCGCCGGTCCCCGCTGCACTCTGCGGCCGAACATTCGCAGTCGGGTCGGACTTAACTACGTAATGGGGTCGACACACCCTGGAGCGAAAACTCGTGTAAGTTCTATTTATAAGCGTCGAAGTTGGGAAAACTGGGATCGGCCAACAGATCCGTGACGACTGAGCGTAACCAACGGAATATTCGGCACCTCAACCCTGAATCTGGAAAAAGGATGCTTGAACTCTGAATGATCCTCGACAGGGAACGATGATGGGGGGCAACACGAGAAGATTGTTGTTTCGCGTCTACGTGTCTCCGCAACTCTTCCAGCGTTATCAGCTTTGGAAAATGAAATAACACAAACTCGACGACTGGAACTTGCCCCAGGACAAAATTTGTAAATCCGATGAACGCCGAAGCTACTCAAAGGGGTAACGTGATGCGCAGTTCGAGATAATATTTTTTTTACGATACGTTTCGCTTTTTATCAATAGATCGGTGTTTCTGGGCTCATCATCACGTTGAAAAATCATCGTTTGATGCACAGAGAAAAAAAAATCAATTGAGTCAACAAAATGTGCGCTTACGAGCGGTGGAACAAATGTTTGGTTGATCGAAAGAAATACCACGTTGATCGAACTAACAGGCCGTCGATTCAAATTTTTCTTTTCTTAATACCGCAATTATTTCGTTCTATCAACCAAAAATTTGTTTCGCCACCCGTAAGCGCTCATTTTGTTCACTCAATTGATTTTTTTTCTCAGTGTGGAATGAATTTTCGTCGTCTTCTTACGGCATTCAGCAAATTAATTTTCGCAGGAGGTGTGGACAGAAACAACGAAACAGCGTTCGGATTATAATCCGGTATTATACCGGTAAAGAACGGTATTAAGGTATAGTAATTGCGGACAGCCTGAGCTCACGTGAGTTCAGAGAGAATTGAGAGAGGAATAGCGAACACTTCTCGATGAGATAAAAATCTGAAAAAATATCAACCATATGGAAGGTACTGAAAAGATTAATTTTACATAATAATAATTCTAAAATGTTATTAACAAATTAACGAAAAAAAATTTCTCAACAAAACCCGCGACAACTTAACATTTTTTTATGAAAGCGATTTGTTAATTTTTCCGAATGCGTATGAATTTTTTCAGAATTTCGTGTAATTTTTAAAAATCGCGTTTTTAGTTAATAAAAAAACTTCATTTTAAAAAATTACACCAAATTCTGAAAAAATGCATACATGTTCAAAAAGATTAACAAATTGTTTTTAAATGAACAGCAAGTTAAGTTGCCGGGAATTTGTAGAACAACTTTTTTTCATTCATTTGTTAATAACATTTCGGAATTATTATTATGCATAATCAATATTTTCAGCACCTTCCATATGCTTGACTTTTTTCAGATTTTCAGCCCGTCGCGAAGTGTTCGCAATTCTCTCTCAATTCTCTCCGAACTCACGTGGGCTCAGGCTGTCCCAAGCCCACGTGAATCTCAAAATACCATCGAACACCATTCGATGGTATTTTGAGATTCAGAATCATTCCGTTTCGCCAAAACAATGTCTGATCGATTTTCGTTTCGACTTGATCGACTTGCAGGAATAGAGTCCGATAGCTAAAAACTGCAGCGTATTTCATTTTCGCAAAGTTCGTTCCACGGCCGCGAATATCGCGCGAACAAAATAAAGCGATCTCATTTCCTCCCTCGATACTCGAGAGATGTCGATGCAAATTTGTGTTTCGCCGCAGCTCTATCTATACAACACGGTGTGTATTTTTGTTTTCTGTACTAATTGTACTTTCTGCGATGACGCAGCCTACCCGCGAGCCGTTCTATTTTTATTTGAACTCGTATATTTTCGTAGAGCTCGATCGCGGCGATCTCGTCGTACGCTCTCGGTAAAAGAGATTTCGCTCCATCGCGACTCACGGCTCTCGGTGCTTTTTTGCTCGTTCCCTCTCGGAGCAACAGATTTTGCGGGGAGGAATGCAGAAACGCAAAGTATGTACAAAGCGAGCCGGAGGCATGCGGCTTTTGCCTGAGCCCCTTACCATCACCGTAAGCTCCATCGCCCACATGTCGATATATTTCATTTACCCCCCAAGCAAGAACGGCAAAATTTTCTTGAATTTTCTTATACTACCTTGGCCTCGGGTACAAGCCCGACGTCTCATTTTTCTTATCTCTCTGCTAAAAACCTCGAAGAAACTAGCGCACAGGCGGATTATCTCATGTGGGAATAAGGAGAATATATACTGTTATCGCTGGGAAAACGAGACGGCAGCCGTCGAGACAACAGGCAACCGGGTGAGCTTTGAGGGAAAAAAGTCCGTACAAGACAGATCGTGAAAAATATAATTATGGAACGTGCACGAGTCAAGGCTATTCTGTTTTCGATTATATCGAATGGGTTGCGGATACATAGGACCGAAAAGTAAGTATCAAATTATCTCAAGAATTATTAAAAATTGGAAAGTACAGATAAAGAGAATTT
Organism: Ichneumoninae sp. B BG-2022a; assembly: GCA_030522725.1. Lineage (NCBI taxonomy): Eukaryota > Metazoa > Arthropoda > Insecta > Hymenoptera > Ichneumonidae > Ichneumoninae sp. B BG-2022a. Next base: position 26,886 of record JAPYZD010002856.1, read on the forward strand.
TCCCACCCGTCGTTGGGGATAGAATGCACTTTGAAATATTAGCGGTATGAAATTGTAACGTTCTTAGCGTGATATATTTTATTTGGCTCAAACCCGTGATTGACGACTTCCCGAAGAATTCAACAAACAGTGTCTCATAGAGGCCTCGTCCCCACATCGTAACTTTACCGGGAGCTTTCGTGGCGCAGCTTTACGTACCATCCCGGCTCGAAGAAATGTAGTTTCGTTAACGCTGCGAAACACAGGAAACTGTGGTCTTCTATTCTGCCGAAAATCGTTAAGGATGCATCACATATACATTCGCAGATGAAAGTGTGACAAAAATTTTGCATACTTCCCTGGAGAAAAGAGTGTCAAATAATCAACCATCTGAAAGGAACCCATGACATTGATTTTGTACAAAAATAAAAAAGTGAAAATGGATATTTGTGCAAAGCTTCCTCAACTAATAATTTTTTGTGATTATTTCGCTTCTTCATACAAGACGGTGTTTTATTATATTATGAAAAATATCGTTTTGAAAAATGTATTGGTTTTTAACTAATTTTGGAAATATTCAGTACAAAGATTGCCTACAAAAATTGTATTCGTCGGTTCGGGGTTATGTCTGGTGATTTTTTCTCACTGATCACGAAATTGACACTCATTTTACTTTCATCCCAATGTCAGAAAGAAAATACAAATTTTTCATGAAATGCAAAAATTTCGAAATGACATAAAATTTACATGGCTCCATCGATTCTCTCAGAATTTCATAGGGATCATCGGCTGATCATATTCCATCTGCGTACGTGTTAAGAATCGTGAGCTAGAGCGCGAACCGACAATTTTGAAGACATTGAAAACGCCGCACAAAAACAAACTGCACACTTTTTTCATAAAATTGCAGAAACATCATGACTATCAGCCACACATACTGTGTGTGAAATTTCAGCTTCATCGATCCAGGTATTCTCGAGTCAGAGCAGTTTGAATTTTTCCCGGCTAATTCATGCACACACACACACACATGCATATGGACACTGTTTCTAAATGTGATTTTTCTAAATTTTGGAACATTCTGAACACGTTTTCATTAAAACCGTAAAAATGTTTTATTCATAAAAACAAAACTTCTCCTATGAGGAACAAATAATGATAAAGTTATTAACAACGGAACCTTCTTTTTAATATAAAATGAATTTGTTGATTTTTCTGAGCGCATACAATTTTTTTCAGAATTTTCTTCTTATTGAACGAATTAAACTTTTGATTGAGGAATTTATACGTGAACCATCCTTAACCTAATCGATTTTTCGACGTCGCTTACACACTGACCATGGGAGAGACATTACGACGCGGAACCCTCCGGTCTCGTCCATTTACGACCGAACCATCGATAATTGATGCTAAAGAGCTTTTTTCACAAGAGCCCACCGGTTGCCTCCCGCTTAAGTAAAGACCCTCCATAAAAGAGAAGTATATTGTGCTAACAGTTCAGGTATGCGTGGAGCATAAAAAACACACGGGTTTCGTAAAAACAGTGGTAGAACGGAGAACGGTGGGACTTTAATTGAGCCTCGGGTCTCTACCGAACCTCTGAACCATGGCGGTAAAAAATTTCCAATATTGGAATCATCGCAGTGAAAAGAAAGAATAACTGTTGGAAACTTTTGTATAACATCGACGGAAGTTTCCGCAGTTCTGTGGGGTTCATCGTTTTTTTGACATGATTTAGAATCGGTGGTTCGACAGTCAATGCAAGTTTTCTTTTTTACCGTTGGCCGAGAAGCAAACAGTGTGATGTTTGCAGAAGAGACTCGAATGAAAATTGAAGTGGGTGGTTCTGACTATCCACTAGACTGAATATTTTACGCTGAGGCGATGGGAGATAACTAAAATATGGAAGCCACTCAGGCGAAACAAAAAATATTGTTCGTCCGGTTTGTGCAGATATTGCACATGGACGATACACGCACGTGTGCGCAAGGGTGACTTGACATTGTCGACCTTGGAAGAAGGGTTGGAACAAAAAATTGAACCGGCCAGAGGTTTCAGGAATTTTTTTTTAGACCAGATGAATACCGTATGTCGGTGTTTGCCGGAGGGAAAATTGATACACCGTACGATAGGAGTAAAAAAAATTGGAATGTGAAGTAGCAAAAAGCGAAATACAATCCCGATCCCTTGTACGCGGAGACGCAAAGAAAAACTATTGAAGCGCGGTACTTTGCTGCCTATTTTTAGTAATGAAGCTGGCATGATTATACTCTGCATGTAAAAAAATTGTTACTACATTTTTCCCCGTGAACACGCTCTGTTTGCATGCACTTTCGTTTTATCGATTATTCATACACAGAATAAACCCTGCAGTAGTGAAACTCTCGAGTTTCAGTTTATTGGCCATCCCTTCGCGGAGATTCGTTTTTCATTTCCGGATCAAAGGTGCAAATAAAAAAAAATAATCAAACAGCGGGTGTACTTTCAATATCGAACCACGGCGAGACTTTCACGCTGTCGATATCTTCGATATCGCGATTTAACTCGCGGGTGAATTGAAAATCGGAACGTTCCTTCGATCCCTTACGAAAGCTCGATCATAAATCAAATTGGAAAACGGCTAAGGAACGAAAAAAAAAGAAAATGAAACTCATCCATCTTGAAATTGTATATCCGACGCTTCGGATCACTCCGTTACTCTGCCAGACACCGTTGATAACATGATATTGGACTTTTATTGGATAGGTGGATTTCAAAATGATTTACATTTAATTTAAAAAAACATTATACTGATTCTACGGATCGAAAAATCTGCTCTGCGACTAATATGGTTTTCATCACGAAACCAACCTACGTAAATTGATAAATAACGAAAACGCGAAATATTATATCCCGGTTCTCTCTTCACCGGCCGCCCGCACAATATTATGTTTCCTCAGCGAATTATAAATGTACACCCACGAAATAGAATTCTAATAAGATAACTCTTCGCTTCGTTTGGGATTCACGAGTACAAACGCGGGTGGAACTTATAAATTCAGTGCGGTGAGGAATATTCACACTCACGAAGTACCGAGCAACCTCAACACAGCAGCCACAAAATTTAATTACAAAAACAAACGAGACGGAAGTCCAGCATATCGCGGCATACAAAACAATCCAATACTGACGCGAAACAACAATTTTTAACCGTGCCAACAATACTTTTCATATCCGACATATTTCCGAGTGTATTGCGCACTGTTCGAGCAGACCATGCAAATTTGCTGGTCCGCTTGCGAACCAGCAAAAAACAGTTGCGAACATTTTAAATAAAATAAAACAATTGCTACCGAGGCAACCTCCCTGTACGCTGACGAACCCGAACAAGTTTTATATTCTATCCAAAGTATGAAACATTGGGAATTAAAAAATCGTATATTATGCCACAAGGGAGGAAAGTGCATCTTTTCACCGAACATGAAGTTCGATATCCGAGCGCGACGAGGTCAGAGATTCACACGAGGTGAAAAGGCACTTTCTCCAGAGTGGCATACGCTATTTTTTTCTCGACTGTGCTAAAAAGTGAACATATTTCTATACCTGCAACGAGGACGGAAAGTGCGCGAGTCTTGACGATCGGGAGGAATAGTACATTACTGCACGAGGGCGAAAAAGTGTTTCGCACGAGGGATGTACGAAATTTTTCTTCACAAGGTGTGAAAATGACGGTTTTAGGCACGCGAAGGGGGTGGAAAAGTCGCCATTTCCGTACCGAGTGATGAAAAAGAGATTTAGCAGGAGAAACAGTGAAACTTTTCCTCCAAGTAAATTACTTTTCCTCCCGGTGGTAAAAAATGAGCCACTTTCCACCCCCATTGCAGGCATGAAATAGGGATTTCCTAGCGTATCCGGGAGAAATTAGTATATTATGCAACAAGGGAGGAAAGTGCGTTTTTTCACCGAGTGTGAAGTTTGATGCCCGAGCAAAACGAGGGCAGAAGTTCACACGAGGTGAAAATGTACTTCCTCCCTTATGGCATACGATATTTTATTTCCGATTTTGTTAAAATAACCACATTTCTTGCGTCGCAACATCCTCATATTCGCCAAAGACCATTACGGACTCGGGAGTAATAGAACTTCGAGAGGGAGTAATGAGCCCTGTTACTATTATTGCGCATGCGCACGTGTTAATAATGATCATCGTTCAATAATAGGCTATTTTCCGCCCGTATTGCACGCAACGAATGTGATTATTTTAGCGTAGTCGGAAAAATTTTTTTTTATGAATACTGAAGACAATTATTCGAGTTTTTATTAGCGAAGACAAGCATCGACTCAACTGTGGATGAGTCGTTGATTGCTGCGTGTCTGCGCAAACTTTCCTCGAATATCCAGACTGATGCGTCCCAGATAACAACGAAGGACCGGGGACTCTTTTTCTTTATCTACTCGGCGTAAAAGCCCCGAGAGACTCGTGAACGCCTCTACACTCGCGTTTCCGGTTATTCGAGTGAATTTTTTTTTGCGTTTTATGTATTTTTGTCACGAGTCAAGTTACCAGCGAACCCTCCGTAGAGGCTGACGCACGGACCGCGTAAGTTTCAACTGCTTCTGCTATCTCACCATCTGAGCCTGATGGACACTCACATATCCACGTAATCGATCCTCAGCGCCGTTTATCCTCCCGAGTGGAAAAAATGTATCCAGTTAAGTAATTACCTAAAGTTTGGTCTTCCGTATGCTCTTGTTTTATCCACCCGAGAAAGAAAAATTTTCTGCGGCGAAAAAAATATATGGAATAAAAGAGGTGAATATGGTCCGATCCATATATATCATCGGTTCACCTGCCGATCGGGGTGGGCCATTTTCGGCACTCTTACTGTGTTCCCTGGTCTGTTAATTCCCTGAAGCGATGAATTTTCCGGCACCACGATCGACCCGAAAACGCGAAACTCTCGGAATTTCTGGCTCGAAAAATGTTCCCTGCATTCCAGAAAGTAGCATGTCAATTTCGCCGCGAGGCAGAGTTTCGCCAGGTGAAATTGATAGATCTATGTCATTTCCCGTGATTGAGCGCGCGAGAGATACGAATTTCACCGGATTCATAGGTAAACGTTGAGAGAATAGATTTCATTTCCAAGAATCCGTTGTAAAACCAAACGACAGTCAGATTAAATTTTACTCGCGGAAAAATTCTTCAATTATTATTCGACGGTTCGGTCGCCCTTTGTTACACGACACACGCAAGTCAGTGAATTTAATCATGAATAGTGTTCCTTCGGCGCGAGCGCCCTACCCGCCCTGTCGCGGTTAACAATCATTCATCCTTTCTTCCACGCGCTTCCATCACAGATTCCCCGAACAATGCGCTGAAATATTTTGCCACGTTGCATTGCTCCATTTTTATTTCTATCTCGTTCCGGGCTACCCTTAGACTCATCCGTCTCGCGTGTTGTTTCTTTTTATTTATCCCAAACACCAAACTCGGCCCGAGCTTAAACCCCAAATAAAAAAAAATACCGAACATTTTTCGCCTAGTAAAGTAAAAGCTTTTTCCTAACTTGTCCCGAACTTCTTTACGTTTCTCGCCACTCGGATTAAACCGGAGGTTATTTGGAGCGGAAAATTCTTCGACAGTTCTCGATAGCAACGGACCGAATGGATTGATTCGTTATGTGAGTTTTGTATTACGTACAGCCCTCCGAGTAAATCAATTTTCGGCAATGATACCTCTTGCGGTCGCTGGTGTAGGTTTTTTTGTCGTCGCAGCTGCGCCAATGGTTTCTTTCTTTTTCAGAGAGCAACTCCATTTCACACCATCGTCTTAGTTTTCGCGGTTTCTCTCTGCCACCTCCTCTCCCTGACAATCGGATAATTGGCTACGTGTAGAATTGATACTGAACAGCGGAAGGCTACATATATAGCGAGGTCGTTGCTTTCCCCGTTGTGTTACATAGACGTGGACGTGCCCAACGTAAACTATACCTGTAGATAAAAACCCACTTCGACATAGGAAATGATCAGCGAGAATAAAGGGAATTCTGGGTTGTCGGAATTGTAGCGCAACCTTTGCCCTCTATCGTACTGCTTTTCTTCGTAAGATGTATTTTTATGTACCGAAGATATTAGACGGATATTTTCACCCAGGGTTCATGATCCATAATTTTTCGTCATGAAATTTTTAGAAACTTCGTTTCGGGCACGATTATCGTATGTCTTAATCCTTTTATCTTTGTTTTGCAGAAAACTGGATGATTCGGCGTTCAACAATCAGAGGTACGTTATGATTATTGAACGGGAAAATTTACGTTTGCACGAAGTTTTGTCAGCCGAAAATCGTATCGAGAAATGAGACCCGAGAAAGCAACTGTGATTATAGTGGACCACTGCATGCGCGCATGCACTGATCAGTGCATGCGCGCTAGAGCGTACAATTTCGGTTGTGCAGGAATTACGAATGCGTTTACCGTGGGCATGCTAACAGCATGCTAACAACACAGTAACCTAATGAGTCATGACGATGTGCGGTTTTGCGAAATTTACGTGATTAAGGCTCCGATCGTATGGAACCAATGGTGTTGCGTAACAATTGGGATTCCGGGGGAAAAAGCTCGGTTTCAGCGGGCCGTTCAACCGCCAATACAGGCATTGGTGACGGATGGAATGGAATCGCGTATTGTGAAAGACATCGAATGTCTATTGTGAAAGACATCGAATGTCTATTGTAAAAGATATCGAATGTCTATTGTAAAAGACATCGAATGTCTATTGTAAAAGACATCGAATGTCTATTGTGAAAGACATCGAATGTCTATTGTAAAAGACATCGAATGTCTATTGTAAAAGACATCGAATATCTATTGTAAAAGACATCGAATGTCTATTGTAAAAGACATCGAATGTCTGTTGTAAAAGACATCGAATGTCTATTGTAAAGGACATCAAATCACTATTGTAAAAGACATCGAATGTACGATGAACTATGTAACGACAAAAAAATTCACAAAATCTAATGACAATTCCGTTTTTTTGTTTTGTTTTTTTTTACTGTTAGGTTTCCGCACGTCATGCGAAATTAACTTTTTTTTTAAAGGTAAATTGAAGATAGTGTTTTTTTTAACGAATATATCAAAGTCGCTAATAACAAAAACGTGTTCTATACGTTGATTTACTCGAAAAATACTGACTGTCCAAAGTTATGAAACCAACCTAAATTTTTTTCGCAAAAACTTTTCGGACATGATGCAAGTGCCAGGTGCGAACGAGATTGAAACTGGATGGAAAATGTATCGGCGACAGGAGACACTGAGCCACTGATGGACGCAAGCGAGAGTTTTGTTGTGTGCCTTCCTGGTTATTAATTTTTCAATCAATGTTTGATGGCCAAAAAAATTTGGTAAACCTATACAGCATTCGTTGTAGCCGTTATTAAAAATTACCATTTTTTGGTTGCTCTTATTGTGTCACGTACCTAAAATTCGCGTGTAAACAATACACGGAAGCGATGCGACTAATGTGACCGGAACGGAGCTTAAAAACGCGACGGACAATTTCTATACTCAAACGCTCCCACACGTGCACCAAGAGAGACAAAAGGAACCGAGAACAATGGCCGCGAGTAAATTAATATATATGGGAAGGGACGAGGCGAAGGCGAAAGGTGGAACTGCCTGGTCGTCAACCTGGAAGACCCTCGTCGCTTGGTGTCCCTCGCATAACCACTCTGTCTGAAGTGTCGTGACCGCGCGAAGTTCTACACAGCTGGAACGACACCCTCTAATTAATGATCCAATGCAATTACCTCATTCGATTAGAGCCAGAACATCGGTCCTCGAGAACGATATAATCGCCAGAGACGCCCGACGTGGTAACGGACCGAGGAATCTTGATAATCCCACGCAATGTCCGATGAATAACCATTTTCATCAAACAAAATATTGTCCTTTGCGTTACTATAAATTAATATTTTTTTTGCTCTACCTCTCGGAGCATTTATAAATAATTAAATTCTACAGACGGAAAGTAAACTCTGAATGGGCAGTGAGTTCGTGTGCGGTTGAAATGAACATTTTGAACGAAGAGCCGTGATTGAAGTGGAGATTCATTATCTGCGTGAGTAATAATAACAATTCACCGGGTCTTCAATGGTGCTTCAATAACGAGCGACCATCTGCCAGAATTTTTTATTATTACGTTTCGAATAAAAGTTCCCTACCTCTGGCGAAGCTATAGATACGTAATAAAGTTGGTCGTAATTACACTGAGAAAGAAAGAGTACAATGGCGTTAACTTTCAACATTTTATAACCGCCCAGCAGCTTCTCGTAAATGTTTAATTCCGGTTAATGCAGGTATTCGCGAGATAGAGCCAATAAAAATTGGTCCTGCTACTTATGAAGCCGCGCCCCACCTTAGAACGCGCAAAGCTTCTTTAAACCATCGTACAAACTATATGTCAATTAGTACAAACTATACTTCAGTTCCTCCCGAGTGACAAGCGCTATTTTTCCCGACTGTGCTAAAAAGTGGTCATTTTTCTATGCCTGCAATGGCACAATCTTTCGCTATAGAGTCGCGTTCAGAAATCTACCCAGGTAACTAACCGGATTTTTTGTTGTAATTTATTCGCAATTATTTATTTGATTTTTCGATTTTTTTTTTTGCATTTTTTCGCTACTTTTAATTATTTTTGTTCAATTTTTTAAATTTATTTCCTTCCGCTAAACTGGAATAATTATCCATAGAGTTAAAGTAAAACTATACAAGCTATGAACGCTGACTTCGAGTTGAATTGTCTCCAAGTATAATTGCCCAGCCTGACGTCGTGCGTACAGTGGTTCGATTTCAATGAACGTCCTCTGACTAACCGATTGACATCGTACGTACGGTGCTTTGATGTCAACTGACGTATGTCTGGGCGCTTTGCTCGTCGTATATACTAAATCGCAATCAAAGGTGACAACGTAGTGAGCAAGGATAGCTCGTCCGCGCCTGGCCCGCATAAGGTTTCTGAAATTTCGAACCCATGCGCATTGCAATTTTACAGTAAAATTTTTATTTTTAATGAACAGTTTTGTCAAATTTCAGCCAAACGATTTGTAATTTTAATATCTGGTATTTTCATTTTACGAAAGACTACATTAATTTTCAATTAATATAAGTAATGTAAACAAATTTCAAGTTCCAGTAAATTAAATTTGCAATTTATTTTTACACTGCAAAATAATAAATGATATTATTATATTATTTTTGAGGAATTATATCTACGTGAACGTTACAGCTGCCTTAGAGTGAATTGGTCCGTTCGCGGTTTCGTTAATGATCGACAAGAACTCGTTAATAGTTCTCCATTTAAGGAGGTTGGAGCGAGTGCTGTTCATTTGGCCTAAATTCGAGAAATGCGGGCAAGAATTGCAAACACTTCCCAATGTTATAAAAATTTGAAAAAATTCATACTTATTATAGGCACTGAAAAGATTCATTTTGCACATTAATAATAATTTCAAAATGTTATAAAAAAATTGTTGAAAAAAAAATTGTTCATCAAAATATGTAGTAACTCAACTTTTTTTTTTAATAAAAATGATTCGTTCATTTTTCGGAATACGTATGAATTTTTTCAGATTTTTATCTTTATTTTGATTTTTCTTGTTT
>JAPYZD010002857.1:0-14594 GCA_030522725.1 Ichneumoninae sp. B BG-2022a
ATGAGAATTTATTCGGAAGAGGAGGATAGGATTGAGAGCTTGAGATTGCCAGAAACTGGAGGTAGCAGAATGATCCGTCTGACCGTCCATCCACCAGAGTCTGTCCCGAGCAGTCGGTTCTCCACCACCCCAAGTTAAAGGAACCCCAGAGAAATCTGCTCTCCCATTAAAACAAAACCCGAAACAGTGGTGTTTCATCTTGGAACACCATTCATTTTGGAAAATGTCACGCATACCTTGATGAGAACTTATTCGGAAGAGGGGGATAGGTTCGAGAGCCTGAGATTGCGAGAAACTGGAGGTAGGAGGGTGGCCGGTCCGTCGGGCCATGCTCATGATTGCGGTAGGCCGCGCGGACGGGAGGCCCATCCCGCACTGCAAGGATTCTGTTGCGGTTTCACGCGCCGTTGAATTTTAAGGACCTGCCATGGAGCGACTCGCTGTCCGCTATTCCCGGTGTTCCGAGCCTCTGACGTCCAGTGTCCCGGAGAACCGCCCGGGACCGGGAGTTTCTTCGCTCGGAGTTGGCCACCGGGCTTTCCCGGCACGTATTCCCTCGGCACGATGGGTTTCCTTACCCCACTGGCCCTCTACACCTCTCTCGCGCAGGATTATCCACTTAATTCCGCGGCGCTTTTTCTTTCCCGTTACGCTGAATTTCTCGTAAACAAACGACGCAGGGATCCTCATCGTCCGCGACACAGTTTCGCTTTCCTCGCCCAGGGCTGCGAGCAACTCCCGTCCACGCAACGAGACACTCCCAGGATTATCCGTTTGATTCACGCTGCAGTACATTTTCTTGGGAGGAAAGAGAGTTTAACGCAACGAAAAAAAAAAAAATGAAACTTGAAAAATTATCCGGCTTCCCTCGCGCAAAGTTTTGTTTCACCCGCGAACCACCGAGGGGATGAGCATCTCGGCTCGAGGCAAAAAGCATTCGCGCTCATTTATCTTTAATGCCACTCGGAAATTAAAATCGTAAGAAATTATTCAAGCTCCTTGAATCTCATTCGAGGATTTTTCCTCTCCTGGTCGCTTCAAACTTTCAGCTGCTCTCTATGTATCCTACATAAATTTTGAACTATATATTGTTTCGTTCTTTTTTGTGGTCGTTCGAGTGCCACCGCGAATTCGGGCCCTTCCTCCTTTCTCGCGGCTGCCTCTCCCTCCGGCTACTAAAATACGGAGGACAATGCAAAGCGAGAGCTGAGCAAACTCTCTTGTCGAGCTTCATTTAGCAAACGAAGTATTAAGCACATTGTGAACCCGGTTACCGGATGAGGTTGGGGGGGGGGGTGGTTGGAAGGTCGGTTCAAAAGCCGATTTCCCTCATTGAAAAATGGTCCTTTCGGGCTTGATACCCGACTGTTATAAAGCTCTTTCTCGTGCTTTAGGTACTTTTCAAAATACTCTTTTTCTCGAGAGCCCATCCATAAGTCCTGACCTAAAGCTTCTTGAGTTCGATACCGAGTTTTCCCCGTCGGGTTTTCGTCCGTAATTCGATACACGGTACACACACAAGGGCGTTCGCGTTGAGTTACCGGAGCGGGTGGCGTGCGAGACGCGAATAACCGCAGCGAATAAACGGAGCTTATCCGCGATGGTTTGAACGAGTTTCTCCCCAGTCCTCCGCGAGCTCGACAGGGAGACCTAAACGACATCAACGTGGCTGAGAGCGCCGGGCGAACCTCACCGAAATACCCGGGATATTTCCTAGTCTCCCGATATCGCACACGCTCGTGGCAATTATCGTTCACGTTCGTCGGATCAAAACTTTGCCCAAACAATTCACCTCGATTCCCAATTTGTTCTCGCATCTCGTGGCGAGCCTTTGAGAGGGAGCGGAGCAAGAGGAAAAGGGCGTCGCTCCTGCAGTTCGAGGATGAACCAGCGGCGCAAAGAACCCGAATGGGGCTCTTTTTCTCCCCCGGGAATAAGTTGCGGTCTGCAGCGGAATCGGGAGCCGGGGTACGGTAGAGTGGGGCACAATGGGTCGGCGGGGCAAAACGGGTCATGGGGCAAAACGTCATTTTCCCATGATTTTTGGATGCCCGAATTCGCCCCATCGATACATCACACTGTAAAAAATGTCTGCATCGAAATTAATGTACTTGTATTGGAAACTTTTATGCATAACCGAGTATTTGCGTCTCATGGCAATATATCTTTGGCAGATGCTCCCAGAGTCAGTAAAATTAGACCCATCACTCAGCACTTTCAAACTTGTCTCTTTGACCACTTATTTCAGCAAGAGCTATCGGATGAAGGAAGGGATTAGATTAGATTATGAATAGATTATTAATAGATCAGTGAGCGTCATCACTACAATTTTAACATTTCACTCTGTATCCCAACTATGTTACCACTATTCTTCCATAATTATTATATTCTTATATTCTTATATTATATTCTTACTGTAATTATTCATATTGACCCATAGTATAACTAGGGCATAATAAACACACCAATACTAATACCAATTCATTAAATTTAATATACAAATGTTGTGTAAAATGAATGTACGGCAAATGAAAAATAATAAAAATGTGGTATTTTTAATAAAAGTATTTTAATAGTACTAAATGTATTTAAAAATTACTTTAAAACTACTGTAATTGTATATAATATTTGCACATTAAGTTTAATATACTGGTTTATGCATAAAAGCTTCCAATATCGGTACATTAAATTTACAATTTTTTTTACAGTGCAGGCTTCTCTGCCCCGTTTTGCCACCTTGTCCGATCCAAAGATGATTGGAAAATTTACACAGAAAAAAAAATTAATTAATCAAGTAAAATTTGCTCGCGGGCTGCCAATGAAGTAAAAACGTTGTTTCAATTCTAGTCTGAATTCGTACAATTTCACACCGGATTGAAACGATAACATATCACCTTGACAGTCATGCTGTCGTTGTTTCAATATCATATGGAATTGTAAGAATTGAAAGTAGAATTAAAACAAACATTTTTTTCTTCGGCAGCCCGGAAGCAATTTGTTATTCAGTGCAGTTTTGCCCAACTGCCCCGTTTTGCCACCTTGTCCGAACCAAAAATGATTGTAAAATTTACACAGAAAAAAAAATTGAATCAAGTAAAATTTGCTTGCTAGCTGCCAATGAAGTAAAATCATTAATTTCAATTCTAGTCTGAATTCGTACAATTTCATACGGGATTGAAACGATAACATGTCACCTTGACAGTCTTGCTGTCGTTGTTTCAATGTCACATGGAATTGTAAGCCTTGAAAGTAGAATTAAAACAAATTTTTTTTTCATCGGCAGCCCGCAAGCAAATTCTTTTTTCAGTGTATTTTTGCCCAACTGCCCCGTTTTGCCCCGCTCTTCCCCACAGTTCGTCGAACTATGCACGACAGGGTGGAACGGCGATTGGAGTTACGCCAAAAATTGTGTACCGGAGCCGAAAGGTGAGAGGCGATATCATTGCGTCCCAGTTTCTTAAGTAGGTGTCTGCTTACGGATCGCCGAACCGGCGCGCGGCGGAGGGGCGGCTTTGAGGAGGGGGCGGAGAGCCGCGCTTCTTCGGCTTCGCCAGGGTTGCACGGAGAGAAGCTCGAGCCGCGATGTAGCAGAAGAGGCAGAGAGTAGGTTACCCACGGAGCCGAAAAACTTTTCGCATAAAGCCTCGAAGGGGAAGCGGAAGGGCGATGCGCGAGGGAGGAGGCAGAAGATGAGAAAGAAGACGGCGGCTAAGGATTACGATTCAATCCCATCCAATCCCGCGGTAAGCAGGCGACTCCGAGGTCCTCTTCTTCTCCGCCCACGTGACTTTCTCGTTGGAGACTTTGCTCAACATATTTATATATTTAAGGTCGTGGGACCGCGTCTGTTTGCGGGAATGCGTTCGGAGTTCATCTCCGCCGGCTTGAGAAGCGGAAGAAGTTGGAACAGACGGCTGTGGCTTCGGGGGGTGGTTCATGAAAATTGTAACCCAAGAAGCCGCACGGCGAGGATTCGGACGAAGATGGAGCGAGAGTGTGGAGGAGCGCGGAGACGAGAAATGGGAAGAGAGCGAAAGGGTGCATTTCGCTAACGAGCGAGTTCTCCTCGGCCATTGAATCCTGGGCCCGGTTGGGCGCCTCCGGGCGGGGCAGCGCGGAGGGTTTGAGAACGAGTGATAGGACCGAGACGCGGAGGAACGGCACTGCGAACGGTGAGAGATTCTCCTTTGGCAATAATTGAATAAGCTCGGAACTTGCCGGCACGCCGGGGGACGAAGTCGGACGGGTTCCTCGCTCTTTTACCTCCTCCGTCCACCCACCGGCTACTTTACTTTATTGCATCGGGTGCACACTCTCCTCGTCGCGTTCTTCCGTATCCCTTTCGCAATTATCGGGGCCATCCGCGCGACAAAATTTACGCGGAGCTATCAGCCTCGTCAGGTGAGCTCCTCAAACTTGGACAGCGGAGCGAAGGAAAATTGAATTCAATGATGAAAATGACTGAACAACAAATTTTGCCACTAGAAATTTGCATCGTGTAATGGAATGGTAGTTGGTTTATCGAGTTAATTACGTTTCGCAGGAGAAACGGAGAAATTTAAATAGAAATTAAGGCCAGAGCACCCTGGTGGGAATGGCACACAGGACCAGCGCTGGCCGACGTTGGACCAATACCGGGCCTGTGTGTCGCTACCCCTGGAACGGAGAAGTGCGCCACTGAGTCCCGCTGGGTCGTACGCGTCGGACACCGGGCGGGCAGGGTTCAGAAAGGAAACATACAGAGTTGGGAGGAATGGTAAATAGGGATAAATAGGGATGCGGAAAGAGGGTGGGTGGAGAGATTCGTAATACGGGTTAATAGGGCGTCGTCTCGTCGACCCACAGCAACACGTGGCTCTTCAACGATGCCGTACAGCTGCATTGGAAGGATACTTCCCGAGACGTCGATCATAATCTCGGGGGCTAAGATTATACGCGTTCATGTTCCAGCCGCTCATCCATCCAAATCCTAAACTACCCTCGTCTACGGAATACATCCGCTCCACGGTTAACGTGACGTTAAAGCGATTGGTCGAGGACTGAAGTCGAGTGAAGTAGAGGGAAGGAGCCTGGAACGTTGAGGAGCTCCTCAACGTCTCCAGCCCTTGGCGAAAGGCAGGAGAATGTAACGCCCCGGTACAACGTTTTGCCACGTACTACCCAGAGCCGCTCGACGCCTCATCAACGTCCACTCAAGCTCGAACTTCCCGCTCCAGGGGCCAAGCCGAGAAAGCTTCAGGATCCATTAATTCGATCACCGAGCCAAGAATTAATTAATCCCGAATACCCAAGGGTGGCGTTTCCGGGTCTCCTCCGCGCGAGGGCGTCGCGGCGGAAGACAAAAGAATGAGGGACCGAGGGATCTCGGTTACGTGACCCTGAACTAAAAGCCGGGACAACAAAAAAAAAAATGGGGATGGAAGAAAGACGCTGAAGCGGAAGGCGAGAGATGGATAGAACCGTCCGGAAGAAGAGTTGTAAGAAGAAAGTACCCAATCGCCCGAGGAAACTCTCTCGGTACGTTCGGTCTGGCCGAGAAAACGTCACGGAGTCACGGGAGAAGGGAGGGAGACGGGAACTGTACACGACGGAATCGTGGGGTATGAAGAGACTGTGGAAGAAGCGAGTCGCGCGGCTAATCAAGACTTTCACAAAGTGTCGTTCGTCATTCAGGCAAGGTGGGTGCGAGGTCCGTTGGGGGGGTTTCTCTCGTTGCCGCATTGTGGAGAATGGCGCGATGGCTGACACCGAAGATGGCTCCTCTTCGAGGGAGGCCGAGAGATCGAGGGTGGGGGGGAGGACGAAGCGGCGGAGGACAAGAACGACGGGACGAGGCGACCGAGGGACGGAGAAAGAGAGACCGGTCTGGCAGGAGCAAGGAGTTGATGGAGTTTCCGACTGTTCTCGAGGATACGCCGCTGCTTGCGGTGTTCGGTGAGACCTGGCGGTGGACGGCCGGGTCCGGGAGTCTCCTGCAGCAGGAGCAACACCACCGGCAGGGATACCGACGGAGGCACGATTGAGGCACCACCGAGTGGACTATAGCGGTTGCGAGACCAGAATAGTTAGAGGAACAGACAGTAACGGGGACGAAGGGCCGGAGGGGTTGGACGTCATGGTCGAAAGTTGGCAAGCCCAATCCTCGTCTCCAGGCCCCCGTGTACCCCGTGAAAACTCCACTGCCGGCCAACCCTGCAGGCGATTCGAGTCCTCTCTTGTATCCTGAGACACACACACACACACCACCGATGGAACGGTGGATGTGCAAGTGGTGGCACGAGGATACACAGTGGGGGATAGCGAGCTCAAGTTCCTAACGAGACACGCTGTGCTCAGGCATGAAACGAACCCAACCACCCTCGAAGCGAGGATCGCTGTAGCCGGCGAACCGTCAATGGACAACGGAAGACCTCCACGTGAACCACCGCTGCATAGAGTACGGAAGAAGGCACGCCGAGTAGAATGCCAGCGGGTACCGGGAGGGAAGAGTGCGCGAGGATGTGACGAAGGGGCTATGAAATACGAGTACAACCAACCAACAACAACGGGAAGCATCCGCGCTCCGAGCGTTACCGGAGAGCCGGGCGTCAACACTGACTAATCGTGCAGCGAGACTAACGGGCTCCGCGCATTTCCATCGTTCATTCTCTCCTCTCTCGCAATCTCCCCTCAGTACTTTCCGCTTTGCTCACTCCATATTTCTCGGCGACCTCGGTCGCAACCTTCACTCGGGAAACCATCAACGGCTCTGGCTCCCGCAGCGAAAGCGGGGCAATTTCGTTCCGACGTTTCAGCGAGACTGCGTCCTCGGATGTCCCCGGATCCGACGCTTCAATGCCGCGAATAGTTGAGAGCACCGAGTACCCTCGAGTCGTAACGCTCGCTAATTCACCGTTATGAATCAGCGTGTTGAAAATGAATAATGATTTAATTACTGGTCGTTGAACGAAACAGCGTTCAGCGATGAGGCACTTCGGAAAGGGGAGCTTCGGAGTCCCGGTAACGAATGACCCAGTAAAGAGTTGACATATAGGAGAGCGAGCTACCCGCTGAAAGTATCCGCTGAAAAGCAATAAAGATATTCCCCTGGCACTCCATCTTTGCCGGTGTTCTCCGAGCTATCTCCGATGTTCCCTATCTCGCTTATCCGCTCGGTGCCGTGACGACGGTGCGGGACGAAGGGACGGGTCTTTAGTCTTCTCCGCTCGTTCCTCATCGTCGGGGCTCTCGGGTCTCACACGAATTAATGCGGGTAATTAAGGCCCGTTGTCGCGGAAGGATTCCCCGAACGGTTAATCATTGTTTACTGTACACAATGGCCGGAGGAGGGAAGTTTCTCTCGTTGGACCGAACGGGAAAGCCAACCAGAAGCGGACAGAACGCGCCGGAGAGCCGGTAGGTCGCCGTTGAAAATTTTCTAAAGGCCCGGTTCTGCTACCGTGTCCGCTCTTCTCCGCCGGTGTGTTCACCAGCATCAACCCTCGACCCTCTCTCACGCTGGCACCGCATAATAGGCCACGGCGGGGGCCTTAACGACCGCGCTAGCGATTCAATCTTAATGCACGCTCGTTACTTCAACGGAGCTCTCGCCGTGGCTACGGGAGAGCGACTCCGCGACGCCGACTAAGACCACTGCGGCAGAATCGCCCGAGACTCGGCGAAATCGACGAAGGATTCAAGATGGTCGACAAAGTTCCTCGGGACCGCTCGCCAGATTCCCACTCGAGGATCCTCAATGCCGCCACGCGCCCGGGCTGCCTGCGTTCACGATCAGTTCGCTCTTCTACACATCCATTCTCGGCGGTTCCTTTTCAATGTCCAAGAACCTCCGAGCCCCCTCATTCACTCGATTCTTCCTTAGCCTTGGAACCAAGGAAATTACTGATCCTTTCGCTTAATTAACCTCCGGCATAACCGGTTTTGCCGTTCCATGAATAGATCCGCTAATTGCCCGGCTACCAAAACGGCATCGCTGCTCGGTACTACGGTGAGCAAGGAAAGATTCGCCAGGATTTCGACGGAGTGAATCGCGAGGGATCCCCTGGCACGAGTGCACACACTATCCCAACTAGAATCTTATTCCTTTTCAATTTTCCCCTGAGGAAGAGACCGGGGGGCTGGGAAGTAAAAAGGGTATTGGACCCCGGACGACTGGAGATTCCGTGCGGGGTCCAACTTCTCCATCCCGGCCGGTCGTCTCTCGTGGAATATCATCCTCCGCAGACCCTCCACCCACTCTTCCCACTCGAGTTTTACACGCCTCAGTGCTCGTAAGCGGCTGCCAACGAGGTGGCAAACTCCTGCATTATGACTCCGCCTCTCGGGTTGCTTGTACATCCGCGGTATGTACCGCGTATGTATGCGATTCAGGTTATGTGAGCTACCAGGTGGGAAACGACTCGTGATACGAGAATACGAAATGAACCGTCAGCGCTGCGAACATCGGAAACCATTCGTGCATGTAAGTAAAACTCACCCCGCATGAAGATATGTACATACGGAAGAGCTCTGTATACGAGCAACGTGATGCTTCCGTTCACAACACGCAATGAAATATCGGGCGATAAAGGCGAAAGTATCCCCCGCGCGCTCGGGAATACACGAGGAGCCGCGCCACTTTGATTTCCGAATGAAAGTGCCTCGAGAGAGCGACGCTGGTGCAGTTTCGCGGACAATAGCCGTTTTGCTAATCCGAGTCTACACGCTGGAAACTCGACTGCGGAGCGCGGATATTCTCATGATTCCCCCGAAACTCCCGAACATTCGTGTAATAACTCCCTAACTACGAGAATCCGAAATCAATGATTCCCCATTGGGACGTCCATTGTTTTCCCCCCGGGAGCTCCCGCGAGTAAAAGGCGGCGGTTCGGATCCGACGAGCGCAACGTCCGATCGTGGTACAAAGACGCGGCTCACGTTGCTCCCGGAGAAGCCCGTCTCGCTTTCGAGTTTCATGGGAAACTCCGCAACGAACTTGTATTAATCGGCTATAAGTTTGCGCCAAGGGGACCCACGGCTGGCACGGTCTTCGGTGCCTCGCGCCGTGTGCACGCGGCTTTGGGGAGGTAACGAATACGGGACCGGGGGGGTTGCCTCAGTGATTGGAAGCCCGGCGGAGAGGCGAAGGTGTGCCTCCTTCGGTTCCGCGGGCGGGAGAGAGCATGGAGAATTCGAGGAAATAGTTTCGCGGATAACGAGGAGTAGCCGCTCGTCCGGTCTTACACGGACTCCTCGACCGTCTATAGCCACCCGCTTCTGGTGATCCCACTATAGCACCAACCCTCTTGCTGTATGCTCAAATTCTCGATAGTTACCGAGGAGAAACTTTGCTTCTGGATGGTACGAGTTACGTTCGATCGGTTATACGTGCTGCATCACAGTTTCCGCCGCGTAACAGAGGAGGCCCGGTGGCTTCGCGATCTTCGTGGTTGCGGTCCCTTTCAACCTACAAGAATGCCACCGGTGCGCGCGGGGGGTTGAGAGCAACGCGAATGTGAAACTCCGCTCGTGAAAGCCATCGGAATAATTCCGTCTTGAGGAAACTCTCAGGACCGAAGATGCGCGGGCGTTTCTCGCCGAAACGTGACAAATGCCACGGAATCGTTTACCCGACCAGAGTCCTTTCGGGACCGATGGCGAAACGCGCTAAGAGGTCACCGAAGAACCAACGATAGAAAACAATGGATTGAGAAAAAAAAGGAGCGAAGAGGAAATGGAGACCATCGAATCGAAGATTGGTCCGACGGAAGTCAAATAAAACAATTTGACACAAATATCCGTTTATTAGATCAAAATAAACGTTATTAAATAATGAGAAGAATACTATGAAATAAATCAATATATTAGAAATTAATGAGGTAAACATTTTTCTTCGTCCTTAATAAATTTTCTTTGGAATACATTTTTGGGTGGGCAGGGACGACGGCGATTCGGCACCGAATCTACACGTGTACTCTGCTCTGTACGCTCGTTGTGCAATTTTTCATTAGCCGCGCGGAAATCTCGCAGTTTTTTGTTATTGGAAGCTCTGTCGAGAAAGTCGTTGAAGTCGAACGAGAATGAGGTTTGGAGTTTCTCACCGACGTTCCAAAATGACGGTACCGAAGAGTCGAGTGTAGCCATAGCACACATCACACCCAGAAAAAAAATTTATTTGACGGCCACCGTTTATTTTACTTAATCTTAATAAACGGCGGCCGTCAAATAAATTTTTTTCTGGGTGCACAAACATGATCGATGTCCATCACTGCCCAACTATGTTAATTAAATAAATAAAATTATTTGACACAAATATCCTTTTATTAGAATAAAATAAACGTTATTACATAATAAGAAGAATACTATAAAATAAATCGATATATTAGAAATTAATGAAGTAAACATTTTTCTTCGTCCTTAATAAATTTTCTTTGGAATAAATTTTTGGGTGGGCAGGGGGGACGGCGATTCGATACCGAATCTACACATGTACTCTGCTCTGCACGCTCGTTGTGCAATTTTTCATTAACCGCATGAGCGGATTCCTACTTCATTACCCAATCGGGCTGGTCGAAGGGTTTCGATTATCGTCATTAAACGAAAGGTGGAGGGCGATCACGCGACCGACAGAAGGCACGAAGTGGGGGGGGAGAGAAAGCGCCCCCCCCCCCCCCCGAGGACCGAAGATGCGCGGGCGTTTCTCACCGAAACGTGACAAATGCCACGGAATCGTTTTCCCGACGAGAGTCCTTTCGGGACCGGTGGCGAAGCGCGCTAAGAGGTCACCGAAGAGCCAACGATAGGAAACAATGGATCGAAAAAAAAGGAGCGAAAAGGAAAAGGAGACCATCGAATCGAAGATTGGTCCGGAGGAAGTCAAGCGGGCAGTGCGGCAGCGGGGAAGAGGATAAAGAGAGGGAAAAAAAGGATAAACAAGAAGAACCGGAAAGAAAACGGCTGGGGGTGAAGAGAAAACAAAAAGATGCCGCGAAGTGCTGCCGCGACGCAAACGGGCGGCTAGTTTCTTCTTTTCTCCAGATCTATCTTTACCACCCTATCACGTAATGGTGTAACTTTTGCCGCGACGGCGATGGCCGCTGAGCGGGACGCTCCGAGACGGAGGAGACGAGCGCGAGGGAGAGAGCGAGTGGCGATGGTGTATATAGGAAAAGTGGTGGTCGAACAGGCATAGGCGGGGTGTCTGGACGACCCGAGGGAGTTTTAACGTACGGTCAGCTCCACTGGCGAGAGCCATTAGGGGGTGAAGCCACCCCGAACGGTACCGACCCTCTGCGCGTTGACCCCCGGACGCCACCTTTTCCCAACCCAACCGATTCACCCCATCCACCCTTTTCTACTTCTTCCGTTCAACAGTCTCCTTCCCCCTCGCGACTCTCAGCATCCCAGTCCTACATCGGAGTAACTTTTATCTTCGCGGCTTCTCGACGATGTGTCGGACTTTTCTGCTCCACGTGTGTCCTTCACGGTATGGACTCTTCGCGCCGGTTGAAGCTGCTGAAGTTGGCGAAAAGGGTATCGATTCGGTAGCGACGATGATTCACCCGGCCTGTTTTAGACGAAAGATCGAGTAAACGTCCTGGGAGCTTCGAGAGCCGGAAGAGAGGAGGAGAATGCGGCAAGAAGTGCCCTCGCGTTACATTCACCCTTTATTAAAATATTGGTATTTTTGGTTGTGGATTGTTTAAGGCGAACTAGGTAATAACTAAGAGCGTCGAGGTCGGGGACATCGCGACCCTGCACCCAGAAAAATAATTTATTTGACGACCACGGTTTATTTGATTTAAGTAAAATATTTATTTGATTTAAATAAATATTCATTTAAATCAAATAAATATTTCACTTAAACCAAATAAACGGTGGCCGTCAAATAAATTGTTTTTCTGGGTGTGAGAATTTACCACCGGCATACAAAAAATCATAATAGAGATTTGACATCTCGAGAGAGAACCTCCTTCCTTTTTTTCTTTTCTCTTTTCATTGTTTCCTTATTTTTTTATTTATTACGCGGACTGAAGCAAAGGAAGCTCCGAGTGCACCCAGAAAAAATATTTATTTGGCGGCCACCGTTTATTAATATCAAGTAAAATATTTATTTAGGTTAAGTAAATAGTTACTTAAATGAAATAAATATTTTAGTTAATCTTAATAAACGATGGCCGTCAAATAAATGTCTTTTTCTGGGTGTGTCGGGCTAGACGGGGTTGACAACAAAATAAGACGCGAGGTCAACTTCAACAGCGCCGGTCGGGCTGTTGAAGTTGGCGAAAAGGGTATCGATTCGGTAGCGACGATGATTCACCCGGTCTGTTTTAGACGAAAGATCAAGTAAACGCCCCGGGAGCTTGGAGAGCTGGAAAAGAGGAGTAGGAGAATGCGGCAAGATGGGAAAGAAGTAAAGTCGGGTAAAAAAAATTCCGGAGAGAAGCGAGGGTGGGTGGGAAGATCGTTAAGATTAAATGGCTCGGGACTGTAAAGAGGACGATAAACGAATCGTAAAAGCGAGGTTTAAGAGCCGGGGCGAGCGGGACTATGTCCGACGCATACAGACACACCGCAAAGCAGAATAACAGATGGAAGTCGGGAAAACACACTTGGATCTCCGTTGATCCCGACGTGCTTTTCCACTCCGTTGAGGACGATAACGCGGTAATATGAATTTAGATAACGCAATAACACGATTCTTCGTCTTGCTTACCGGGGCGCTTCGTTTTCCTGGCCGAGGTCCTGCAGCGGGAACCTGAGCGGGGTTGGCTTTGCTCTCGCGGTTTTGATGCGCGTTCGCTACGGTGGATACGGAGATCGGATGCTGCGCGAGGGAGATTCATCCCGCGGCGGATAAAACGACGTAAGCTCGTTTTCTCATCCGGCTCTTATTAACGAAGATAGTTGGGAAACGAGGAAGAGTCTCTTCGGTTACGAGCGGAAAAACTCACGGGCGTGCACGCAATAACGGATCGTTGAGCCACTCCGCTCCTCGCTCTCGACCATAAAAATCTTTCGTTATTTCTGTTGCGTTCCTATTATTTTGCTTCATATTTCTCCTCTAATTTTTTTATCACCCGCGCGGAAATCTCCCAGTTTTTTGTTATTGGCTGCTCTCAGAAGAAAGTCGGCGAAGTCGAACGAGAACGAGATTTGGAGTTTCGCAAAATCTTTCCAAACTGACGGTGCCGAAGAGTCGTGTGTTGCCGTAGCACACATCACACCCAGAAAAAAAATGTATTTGACGCCCACCGTTTATTAAGGTTAAGTAAAATATTCATTTGGTTTAAATAAATATTTATTTAAATCAAATAAATATTTATACTTAATTTTAATACTTCATCTTACTTATTTAATGTTAATAAACGGTGGCCGTCAAATACATTTTTCTCTGGGTGCACAAACATTTTCGATATCTATCACTGCCCAACTATCTTAATTTAATAAATAAAATTATTTCACATAAATATCCGTTCATTAGGTCAAAATAAACATTACTAAATAATAAGAACAATACTATAAAACAAATAAATATATTAGAAATTAATAAACGCTCCATTAGGTTATGAAGCAAATAAACATTTTTCTTCGTCCTTAATAAATTTTCTTTGGAATAAATTTCTGGGTGGGCAGGGACGTTGGCGATTCGACACCGAATCTACACATGTACTCTGCTCTGTACGCTCGTTGTGCAATTTTTCATTAGCCGCATTAGCGGGTTCCTACTTCATTACCCAATCGGGCTGGTCGAAGGGTTTCGATTATCGTCATTAAACGAAAGGTGGAGAGCGATCACGCGATCGAGAGAAGGTACGAGGGGGGGGGGGGGGGAGAAATCGTGCAACCCGTGTGTATTCGAGGGACCGCACTGGGCCGGAGGTACGACGAACGAGGGTGGAAAAAAGAAAGAGGCGAAACCGGGGGATGAAAGCGCTGAGAGAAACGGAGAGGGGGGGATAGGCAAAAGCCGGTGTCATTAAGTATGCATGTAAACCGTGAAATTGCCTCGGTCGCGAGGCTGCGGCAGCAGGCCGGTAATTACCGGCTCGCCGCCTGTGGAAATTAAAACTCGCCACTTATCGTACACAACGGCCTAATGTTACCCGCTCACCGTCCACCCACCGCATCATGGCATCTCGTATATATTTTTATATTCTCCTCGTATACCAAGCGGGGCTATAGCGGCTATTATTAAACGCCACGGGGGAGGGAGGAACGTGTACGACACTTCAATGGGTTCGAGGGTTGTAAACATTGCGAGACACAAGTTCCCAAGATAACGATTATTTTTTGGTTTTTTTTTTTTTTTTTTCATCTAATATTAAAAGTGATAAAATGTTGAACGCTATGGCGGACAAAATTGCGCAAAGAGCCGCTGAGGATGCTGGAGAGAAAGGAGTCTTGCTAATGACCGCATTCGCGACGCCTGAAATTCTCGTCATATTTGCTGTTGGCGTGAAGCTGCAGCCAGAAAAAAATTTATTCCAATCAAATAACATTTATTAGGGACGAATAAAAATGTTCATTTGGTTCATAACCTAATAGAGCATTTATTAAATTCTAATATATTTATTTGTTTGATAGTATTATTCTTTTTATTGACGTGTTCACGA
>JAPYZD010002858.1:0-18315 GCA_030522725.1 Ichneumoninae sp. B BG-2022a
ACCCAAAATACATATTTTTAATAATTTTTTTTTATTTGTAGTCTTTTGTGTTTAATACAAAAAATGGCAAAACGTTAAGCTCCCACCCCATAGAACTATGTATATTAATTGATAAAAAAATCCTGCGAAAGACGGTCCCTGACAATTAAGTTTGAGAGGTGCCGCATTTTTTGGGTTAACCGTCGAATGCGGCGCCTCTTAGGATTTTTTGCTTGGTACCGCCTTTTGTGAGGTTCAATTTGAGATCGAAATTTATACTTTAAACAGGTGGGATGAAAATTTAAAAAACAATGCATTTTTTGAAACACCCTAATACTTACACATACTTACAGGGACTCACACGTATACTCGCAGCACTCGAACAGATACCGCGATATATACATAAATAAATAACTTAATGACATGCGAATTCATACGAATTATATTTTGGCAGGAGAGTCCTTCATCGTGACGTTAAGCCGCAGAATCTGTTGATCAGCGAGATGGGCGAATTGAAACTCGCGGATTTCGGACTTGCGAGAGCAAAATCCGTGCCGTCTCACACGTACTCGCACGAGGTTGTTACCCTCTGGTACAGGCCACCCGACGTGCTACTAGGTTCCACGGAATACTCAGGCTCTCTCGACATGTGGGGAGTCGGTTGTATATTCGTTGAGATGCTCACCGGCGTACCGACGTTTCCGGGTGTCCGTTGCACTTACGATCAGCTCGACAAGATATTCAAGATACTCGGTACACCGACGGAGGACACATGGCCCGGTGTAACTCATCTGCCGGGCTACAGTCCTCACAGGCTCGCCTTCTATCCTATACGGAAGCTCGGTCTCTCCTTCCCGAGGCTCTACGATGTTGCCGAGGGTGACAGCATGGCTTCGTCGTTACTGCAGCTCAATCCGGATGAGCGGATAAGCGCCGACGCTGGCCTCCGGCATCCGTACTTCGCCTCGCTGCCCAGAAAATTGTACGAGCTCCCCGACGGTGAGTACGAGCTCGCTCGACAAAAGCGACTTTTATACCACAATAGGCCTCATCTGAAAACCCGATGAATTATTCATCCTACAGAAAGAACCATTATTGAATCTCTTTTTTTTTCTTTTTTTTAATTTTTCCCTCTTGTGTTCTCTTGCAGAGGTGTCGATATTCAGCGTGGAGGGTTGCCATCTGTTCACGGAGTCGCGGCAAACGTACGCGGACTCGCGTCACTCCGCCCTCAAGACATGAGGCCGGGCTTAGACGAGACTTTATAAACAGAATAGAAAATAATGATGAAGAACGAAAAGCGCTGAGCAGGAAGCCCGAAAAAAAAGAAGAGACAAAACAACAACAAGAAGAAAAAAGAAACGAGCTCGCCCACGCGACTGATGTGACGTTGTTAATTTTCGTAAACGACGCGCGCGAGCACATCGACACATGCGTAAACAATACGTACATTAACACAAACGCCCACGACACGATACACGCGAGCTCGTAAAGTGAATCACGCAGCTAGGACGCACCGCACACATTAACACTCGGACATACACCCACACACACACACACACACACACAGACACACACGGTCATGAGAACACGGGAGCATTGATAGCCGCAACAAAACCGCGTCGTTCGCTCTCTCGATCTCTCTCAGGGCTTCGAACATACTCTCATACCACGCTGATCCACATTTAGATACGAATATTATATAAATATATATATATATTTTTTTCTTTCGATACGCTTTGATTTTCCGTCTTAACGCTACTTGCTCGCGGTAACGCGGCGCGTTTACGAGAGATAAGAAACTCTTTTTCAAATTAACGCCAATGCAACTTGATGGGGAAATTAAAAAGAAAAAAAAAATTGTTCGCACGAAAGGAACGAACGAGTGAATGACACGCGATAATGTTACAAGTGGTAACGCACGCTGGATTTTTAGGAAGCAAAACAAATGAAAAACAAAAAAAGCACGCACGACCCATCCTCGCACTTCGTCCAAATATTAGCTTTAGACTGATACCAATCAAAAAGAGAAATCAATTAAGGTAACGGGAGTGAAGAAAAAAAAAGAAGAAAAAAACTTTACGGTAAAGAGGCTGAAAGAAGCGTAAGAATTCGATGTGTGCCGCCGCCCTGAGCCTCCCGGACTTCCCCGCCCGCAGCCAAGTCGGAAAAGGACGGCGGTTGATGTTTGGGTAGAGACATTCGAATTATTAACTAATTGAGGTAATTAAAAAGTACGCCGATGATTGAGTGAAATAGCAAACGAGACGTTTAAATAAAATAATTGAATGAATATAAAAATTTTTAACTAAAAGAGAAACACATACACACTTAGGCGGAATCGTGGAAGATCTGTAGCGTTTGCGAAAAAAAAAAAAGATAAATGACGAGAAATCACGGTCGTCCGATTTCTCGTGTGCCGTCACCTCGTCCGATCTCACCGGAAGGCTCGAAGTCGTCGGCGTCCCGGGCAATGCTGCGTTGCGTCGAAGAGACGAAAGAAAAACCTTATTCGAATTAAATTAGTTAATAGCGTAACGGTGATGATAGCGAATAATTGTAGAAAGTTAAGTGCATCGCGATTGCGCGCGGCAACTGTTGGAACACGCGACTTTCGGCTTGCCGGCTGAACGAGAACGACTGATCCGTTTGGGACTGTCTGGAGATGCGAGACGGGGGAGACGATGAAATTTAATCGATAAAGTTCGGGAATAATTCGCCGACGAAGTTAGTCTAGTTTTTAAGGGACTCGTTAACGATTAGAGAAACTCTAGGCGTCTAGCGTGATCGCCAAAGAATATAGTGTCAATGGTAATTAGTAGAAAAAAAAAAAAAACAAGTGCAAGGAACATTGTAACTGAGAAAAGTAACTAACACTTAGCCTTTCGCCATTTTTTGGGAATTTCGATTCAGCGTTCGATAAAAATAGTTCGTGAGCGAGAAAGCAAGAAAAAAAAATAAGAAACCTAATCAAGGAAAGTGGACATCGATGTAGTCTGAAGATAGTTGCCCGATCTGATGGCAAAGTGTAGAGTAGTTTGTCCGGAGGATCTTCTCCGAATAAAAGGAAAAAAACCGTAACATTATATCGATTCGACGAGACTGCGCATACGATAAGTAAATAATCGTAAATTTTTTCCGGTTTAGCCAATGGCGATATATTCGTAGACGCGATTGCAATGGGGCGGCGTTACAGGTCTTCCAGCAAAAAGAAAACGAAAAAAAAAATGAAATCAAGTAACTGATGAGTCCACGAATCGACTACTACGATTTAAAGTAATTACTACCCCAGTCCCCCCTCGCCCCCCTCAAGTAGGTTATATTTATACCGATTTTTCAGCACACTTATTAAAAAATATCAACGATACGACGACAAAATGCGCGTCGCGTAAGGGAGGGGAAACGCGAGATCGAGAATTGTGTGAGAGGGATAAAGCGAACGTCTTTTTTTCTTTACTTTTTTTTAACGTATGAGGGAGAGACGAGATAACGATGCTCGTGAAAAAAAATCGATCAACGATCAATTGTAATAACAATGTCGATGGAAAGAATGTATGCTAGAAATGAGAGAGTCTTTTTGTTTCCTTCGCGAAGGAATGGAGCGGACGGTAGGATGTATATAGAACACCATGGTTCATATTATTGATGACGCTGAGATAGCTGAGCCGAGAGTAATAAATGTGACTTTGTAATAAATTAAAACAAAAATGTTTGTGGTACAGTGGATGTGGAAACAATCAACGGTTTAGAACGAGATGAGCAGAATCGTTTTTATATCTAATTAATAATGTAGACAACTCATCAGTCTCCCGTTTTTTTTTTTACTTTTTATTTTCGTCACTGTTCTTTTAGATGTAAAACATAAATACGTATATAATTTTCTGTCGAGACTGTAACTCGTATGTATTATCATCTTTTACTATTATTATTTCGTTAATTCGCAACTTGTCTCACTCACGTTTTTCCTTTCTCTCATTGTCTCCGTTCTTTTCAAGCGTCTTTTTCATTGTTTTTTTTATACTGCGCCTATAATTCCACTGTAGTTATACGTTATATAATTTTGTTTGTACTTTTTTTTTCTATGAAGGCTTGTTAACATCCGAGCCACGAGACAGTTCTGTACTGCGGAAACGATAAAGGATTTGGAGTATAGAAAGGTTTTGATTTTTTTTTACATTCATTTATGTCAAGCCTCGTTGTCTCCGCTGAAAGCTCCCTATAATTCCCAAATGCCGCGACGCATTGCAGATATTTTTTCTTCGTCGTCGCTCTTTCGCCCGGGCCTCGTCATATATCGAGATCGACTTCCGGTCTTTCGTAAATGGGATACAATTTACGCCACACTGATTTGGGGCAAAACTCATGTCCACCAGACAGTAACTAGGTTGGTGAAACATCACGGGAATTTTATATGCTATAGATGGCACTGTACGTCACTTCCGGTTTGGAAATTTAATTTTTTGACCAGATGTACATCACTTCCGGTATGGAAATTTCATTTTCTGACCAGAATCGACATCATATCCAGTCCCAAGTAGCACAAAAAAATTAGTTATCAGAAAGTTATCTAAATGGATTACATATGTCCGTCTGGACGGTATCCGAAAGTTACCTCCCATCCAAAAAATTGACTTTTAGACGTAGGATAGCTTATAGTTACCATCCGGACGCACATATGTAACCCATACGGATCACGTTCTGATAACTTATTTTTTTTTTGCTACCTGGGGTCACTTTTGGTCGAAAAACGAGTGTTCCGACCGGGAGTTACGAATATCTGGTCGATAATAGTAACATTACGATACTAGTGCGAAAAAACTTTTCCTTACGAATATGAGTTTGGAGCACGAGCCGAAGGCGAGTGTAGCAATCACACGAGTTAAGAGAACATTTTTCGCACGACTATTGTACAAAAAGTATTGTATTTTGCAAGGTGTGAAAATGGGAAGCGTTTTGCGCAAACCGTATAATGCATTCCCGAAACCGCCATTGTTACCACCGAGTGATATAAATAAATCTTTTTTTTTACACGACGATCGTGCACAGCGTGTTGTGTACACTCACCAAGCCGCCCGATGTGTTTCTGCCCTAGTTACTTTCCGGCGGAAATGAGATTTGACGTAAACGATACCTCTCATCGCGCGTAGCGCGGGAGGTGGTCGATTCAAAAAGCTGCCAACTTCTCGACGCAGTCGACGATGTGACACGACGTTGTTATCATCGTCACACAGATGTTGAATCTTTCGACGTTAAATTGAGTAATTGTTTTGGGAAGAGTCATGACTGACGTCGCAATACTCGAGTGAGGCCGAACGATCGTAAATTTTAGCAGGAACCCACGGTCATGACACTTTCGTTCAATCAATTTACGGTGTAAATATACGCGATGGCAACTTCCGCTGACGAGGTTAGAGAACCGTTATCAAACATCGTACGGGATAACGGTAATTACCAGTTGATTGAATTTTAATTCGAACGTACCTCGTGACATTGTCAAACAAGCAGGAAAACTTTACGCGTAATTCATTTTCCTTCTCGAAAATCCGACGTTTTCAAGATTTTTGAAACGTCGAAAAATGCAAAGAATCTTTGTCCAAAAAATGTATTTACTTGCAGGCGATGGAGAGGCCAGTAGAGCGGTCTCCTACGAGGAGATCGCTGCGAAGCTGCTTAGCGAAAAACTTCTGCTCACCGCTTTGGAGCTCCACGCAGAATTGTCCGAGACGGGAAAGGAACTTCCCGTTCTGAGAGACTATTTTGCTAATCCCAACAACTTCGAGACGCAGAACATGAAACCCGAGCCTTACACGTCTATGCGTACGAATTCGACGCTCGCTCAAGGATATCCTCACAGAAAAGACGCTTTCGTTTGATCGCGATAAAACTCCACTAGCTTGTCGAGAAAAAATTATGCCGAATTAGCAATCTTTTTTTCCATAAATAATTTCGAACTTGTACATTGTCCGAACAAGCACGGTCCGAGTTACACATTTTTATACTAAAGGGTAAAGAAACGAATCTACGAGAATAGGACGTAGCGTTTCATGGGCCATTTTTCTCTTCCATCAGAATTGAAAAAGTAAAACTGGACATTTTTCAAGATGGACAGTGTCAACATTACCCAGATAGAAAAATTACGGCACGGAGATGGAACGATGGCGGTACCAATGGTACGATACCCGTTTGACGGCACGTTTTTCTATATGGGTTGAAGAATATTCGTTTACTGGTTTTTGAGTTTAGTCTGCAATTCTGGTGAGGATATCCCTCGAGACACCGAGAGCATTTATATGAGTGCCTCGAGCACTGCAGAATTTTATTTAAGATTCGTTAATCATCAGCCAGGTCTTCTAGTCAAGCCACTCTGGACTCGCTCGACATGACGAGGTACTCTGAGGATGGCGGGGGTGTCGACGAGAGGGTCGCCGTTCTCGAGTTCGAACTGCGGAAGGCGCGGGAAAACATTTCGGCGCTGAGAGCCAATCTCACTGTGGTCACTGGTTCGTAGCTTCTTCTATTCGTCGATTGATCGAAGGTTTATCGAAAAAAAATACACTGTAAAAAAATGTTCTTTGAAAATTAATGAACGGAATTGCAACCGGTTTTTCACATAAACTGGTTGTGAAGTTTCAAATGCATGTGGGTTGAAATTTAACAGTAAAATTTTTATTTTTTATTAAAATTGTTGTAAATTTCAGGCAAAATATTTGTAATTTTAATATCTGGTATTTTCATTTTAAAGAAAGTACATTAATGTTTAATTGATGTAAGTAATGTAAGCAAATTTCAAGTTCCAGTACGTTAATTTTACAATTTATTTTTACACCGTATATATGTATATCCGATGGTTTTTTTTTGTCCCGCAGAATCCGAGAGTTCGATACCCGACAAGAATACTGACCGAAGTTCGGTGGGCGAGGCGCCGATAAAGCCGCACGAGCAGCGCGCCCTCAACTTCCTCGTCTACGAGTATCTTCTCGCTCGGTCCTACAGACTAACGTCGATAACGTTCAGCGACGAGAACGAGAATCAGGACTTCGAGGACTGGGAGGACGTTGGCCTGAATATTCCAAAGCCCCCGGACCTGGTGCACGTTTATCGTGAATTTTCGCGAAGCAACGGTTACGACAAACCCCCGTCGGCGAACATCGCAGTGCAAACGGATTTCGAGGACACGACGACGAGCGATGAGAGCAAGGAAGAAGTCGATCGATTGGTAAGACCATTCGATCGCGCATTCGTCGCCGCTTATTAATTTAATTATTTATTTATTCGTTTATTGTAACATTTGCGGGTCATACATTTTTACATCAACATACACATGCAAATAGTGTACAGTGTACAGTAAGCTCTATAACATTTATTTAACTTTGGTGCTAATACCAACTAAAAGTGTGTTTAACTTATTTTACTTTATTTTACTTTATTTTATTTTATTTTATTTTAATCTACTTTATTTTATTTTACTACTTCCAGTATTAATTTATTATTTTTGTTCGTTGCAGCACGAAGAAATCCAGCGACTGAAGCACCAGGCCGTTTCACTGGAACAGGAAAAATCTGAGCTGCAGCAATTTTTAACAGCGGCAGCAGACTGCGCTCCGCTTGCCGTCGAAGCCCAGAGTCCCGAGGATGCCGTTCGAACTCTCAACTCGAATTCCACGACGCCCGACAAATTCGAGCTTCTCGACACCCCGTCGCGGGACGGATTCAACGTGCCTCAAGAAATCGAGGAGGACGACAGCGCGTCGGCAGTGGTGAGCCTTGTGGACACCGATCCGGGTGACAAGGATTGGACGAGAATACAACTGCCGCGTGTCGACGTGACCGACGGATCGACTACGCTACCGGACAATACACCGTCCCGACCTTTGCCACTCGGTTTTAAGCGCGAAGTCTTGCTTCACTCGATGTCCAGCATAACTTGTCCGTCTACCGCGGCCATCGAGGAGTCCCTCAAAACAGGCGTCACGCGGGAGACTCTACCGACGATATTGGCGCGGTCCCTGCCGAGAATCGTGCCCAACGTAATTCTCAACAAGCGCGAGGAGCTCATACCCCTCATACTGAGCACTATACGCCTCCAATCGGAATCCAACGAACGCGAAAAATTGTTACATTTGCTGTTTAATCTGAAGAAGCGGCCGAACGACGTGGAGCGCTCGATGATACTCGCGGGTTTGTAATATATTATTTGCCAGAGCTGGGTAGTACTTCAAGTACAAGAGTACTTTTTACAAATTTCACGTACCTAGAACAAGTACTTTTTGAGTACACGCTAGTATTTCGGATACGCGATGAGTAGTATGACATCCTGGTTTTACTAATATAATATATTTCATCTATCATCTAATCATCTAATCATAATATAAATCGTATTATGATTGTCGGTGTAAACATTTCAATAAGTATAATTTTTATGAAAATGTTTCCTTTTAAATACTAAAAAAGAAAACGAGAAGGGATGAATTTCATTCTTTTAATTACATTTTTTAATGGATTTGTTTAAATGAAAAAGTGAAGAATAGATTTAAAAAAAGACTATTTAGGAAAATTTTAGTTAGCAACTTTTTACTATGAGGAAGTCGTGTGAAAATTACTTTGCGCGTTTTTTAAGCCTAAATAACGATTAACGCTATGAACCTAATTGCGAAAAGTACTTGAGAAATACTTCAAATACAAAAACAAAACATTACAAATACGAAAGTACTTGATACTTCAAGTGCTTCGTACTTTGTAGTTGAAGTATTTTCTGGTACTTTGCTTAGCTCCGGTATTAGCATGAAAGTTAACCTTTATCTCTCCAACGAATTTTATAGATGTGTATTATTTTTTTTGTTATTAGGCTTAATTGCGATGGCGAAGCTAGAGGAGGGTTCGCTGCAGTCCGAGGAAATTTTGGGAGTCTGCTGGGAGCACAGCCAGCACAAGCATCCTGAGAGAAGATTGCTAGCTGCCGAGTGTTGCCTGGCGCTGGCTCCTTACACGTCGAGCGGCGTTAGAAATTCTTTGATGCTACCGATGCTCCAGCAGATGCTGCTCGACGACAAAGAAGCCACGGTGCGGGCGACCGTAGTGCGTAGTCTGGGCCTACTCGTGGCGCTCATGGACGATCCTGACAAATATTTTCAGGTAAACAACGACGGCGCTCACCGATTAATTAATTTATGTATTTATTTTATTACTCCCGGGCTGAGCCCATGAAGGCAAAAATACCAATGCTCGGACGGTTAAAAGCATCCCCAGATTCCAGTAGTTATTGATTGGTCAAGAACCAATTTTTTGTGACAACGACTGAAACCAATGTCAAAGCTGATCGTTTCCAGTTTCCAAAACATCGATTAATTACAAATTGATAAATATTTTTTTAATTATGGAAAATGTTTCATTTCCGAGTGGATTTCGAAAACCCAAATCACCTCCATACGCTATATTCTCCACTATATTTAATTGTATGCATTATGTTTTCTATTATATTTAATAATTGTATTTTTTTCAGTGCGAGGAGCTCGCGCTGACCGCGCTGGATGACGGATCGTTGGAAGTCGTCGAAGCTGCCTCCACGGTTCTTCTTCCGGTTCTCGCCCAGTGGGCCTTGTCTCTTAAGCGTCTGCAGTCACACCTAGTACCGCGTATCACCCTGAAGATCAAGAGCCTCGTAAAGCCAACGAGTCATCACTCGCCGAGCAAGGATCACAAAGAGGGAGAGAGGATTGTCGCTCTCGTGGACGTTCTACAGCAGCTGCTACCTCACAGCGTAGTTTCCGTCATCGAGAACGCCACGGTGCGGGCCTTCGTGCTTGAAGGAACTGCGTCTGAATTACGTGAGCATCAAGGAAGAACAAAAAATTTCATAGGATGGCCATTATCAGGCGAAATAATTTTTTCTTCTTTTTTCTAGCTGAAGAATTCATGAGCGTTTGTCGTCCGGGTATTGGCAATCCTGAAGTGTTCTGCGAGGACGCCTCGAGCACTGCTACACTGTTGAATACATTTTTCGGGAACGCTTGGGAAACGGAGACGTGGCCGGAGCTCGACTGGTTGACGAATAAGTTGTGAGTATACTCGAACTGTTCTTTTTTAAGGAGGTTGGAGCGAGTGGTGTTCATTTTGCCTAAATTCGAGAAATTCGGTCAAGAATTGCAAACAGTTCCCAATGTTATAAAAATCTGAAAAATGCATACTTATTATAGGCATTGAAAAGACTAATTTTACATAATAATAATTTCAAAATGTTATTAACAAATGTTATTAACCGATCACCACTCGCTCCAACCTCCTTAATAGAATGAAGCTAACACATCGTCACAATTATTTTGCAGGGTTCCCGATCTGCTGGACATCTTCAAATGCGTCGACGTCGCTCAAGAAACGATTCTAAAGGCTATGTTGTCGTACGTGGAATCGCTGTGCGTTGCGTTCGGTCAATACATCGCTCGTTCGAAGGTAAACATAAAACAAGAAAAACGACATTTTTAGCTACAAGATGACCGATTGACAGTGACGTTTCTGTCGCAGTTTCAAAGAACCTTCGAGGTGGAAGTTAACGAACTGGAGAAACAACTAATGGCTCTAACTGCGGATCAACCAAGCGGCGGCCTCGCTCTGATTCCGGCTTATCTAACGATTCTTTCCACTCTGGATCTCACCGAACTCGCAAAGACGCTCAAACAATTTGTGATCGTTCTGTCGATGAGCGGTGCCAGTGTGGCTTGTCTCAGGATCTCGGTTATGAGACTCTGCAAGGAAAGTCAGGTGGCCGAACACATTCTCGGCGCTCTGTGGGACGGTTTGTATTTTTTTTTATCGAAACAAATATATTGCACTGGCCATCGAATTTATTCAACGATAAAAATGTTTTTTCGATTCAGGTGTCGTTCATCAAAGATCGAGCGTGAGATGCACTACTGCCGAACTTTTCAGCTGCGCGATTGTCGAAGTTCCCGAGAGACTCGCCACTGCGAGAATCGCACCAGCTATCGTCACTCTCGCCAGTGATCCGGACGTGTGAGAACATTACACTTTTTTTTACTTCGGTTAACGCTGCTCTTTGAATTCCAATAAAAAAAGATTACATCGAATTCTTTTCGAACAGGATTGTTAGAGCCGCTGCGATTCCAGCGTTAGGCCGGCTTGTCACGGAGTGCGCAGCCCGGGAAGCACGAGACAAGGGACGCTTGACTCTGGAGACGATCGCGCGAGAACCACAGGGTGTTCCGCCGGCTCTTGCCGTTCCACTCGTCTCCACCTTGGCAACCATCGCTCCAAATTGCCCTCAGCATTACATCGAGGATGGTGAGCTCTCGTCGAAATACAAACACATAAATCAGAACGGGGAAAAGTACCAGCAAATACTTCGAGTAGAACGTAAAAAGTATCACGAGTACTTGGAGAACTTCTCAAGTACTTTATGTACTTGAACAATTTCTCAAGTACTTCTTCCAAGTACTTTTCGCAATGAGTTTCGTAGCGGTAAGCATTATCTTGGCTTTAAAAAAAAGGTACAAAGTAACTCGCACATGGCTTCCTCACTGTAAAAAATGATTAATTGAAATTTTCACAATTCGTCGTATTAAGCTTATTTTTCGGGTTTTCTCATTTAAAGAAATCTCTAATTTCTTTAAATTTCATTAAAAAATGTGAAAGCCCTCTTCTCGTCCCTGCTCGTTTCCTTTTTTGGAATTTTTAAAAATACATTTTTAACAGTAAATTCTCATTAAAACTATACTTATTGAAAGTTTGGACAGACAATCCTAATATGATTTATATTATGATTACATGTCAGATAAAATATCTTATGTTAGTAAAAAGAGGATGTCATGCTTGAACTATTAAAAAAGTACTTGAAGTACTACAAAGTACTTTTGTAAGTACGTACTCGAAGTACCAAACACGTACCCGGCGCTTCAAGTAGTTCCCAGCTCTGATATAAACACAGGAAAACAATATAATTCCAGTGCTGTTAAGCACTGGAAAACAATATAATTGTGGGGTATAAAATAAAGCTAAATTACTCAATAATTTTTGCAGTAATCGCGACACAGTTAACGGGCATAACGGCCTCGGTTCTCCATCAGAGTCGAAAAGTCGATCTCGTCAACGCGCTCGTCGACGCGTACTCGATTCTCGTCTACTGTCCGCTGAGCAATCAGTGCGTGACCGGAGTGCTGTTGCCGGGCTTGAGGCACCTCGACAACCTCGTCAATCAAATGTTACCGCAGCACAAGGAAACCGTTCGTTCGTTGCTGCGGGAGGCCGAGTCCCGGCAGGATGCTTCGAAGCCGATGGAACGATCGACCTCCACCAGTTCCGGCCTGTCCTTGTCACTTGCGACAGCTAACGTCGGTCAGGGCGTCGAGGACATGCGACAGAGAATGTCGAAGATTTTTATTCAAAAGACGAGCTCACCCAGCATGCCGAGCATGTCGAGTATTTTCCGAAAGAAATAGATGTACCCACGCGCTCGCGTCGAATAATCGTGGGTAAAAATGCCAAATGTATGTATCCCGGAAATATTGGATCTGGTAACGATACGATATACTCCTCTCGATTATTATACTCCGCTGACGAAGAGCCTGTACGACGCACAACCGGCTCCCACCATAGTCGGATAGACAGGCGTGCCTCTTCTTTTCGTAGCAACGAATTAATTCATCGACATATGTTTGATCCGCGTAGATATTGTCGAAGAGGTTTGTGAAATCCCAATCGGCAGTATTTTTTATTTTTTAAAATATTTTATGCGTTCTTTCCCTCCCCCGAAGAGAATGGAGAAACTGCAAGTCCCTCGTGTTCGATAAAATCGGGCGTGTATCGGGACAACTATAAAAAAAGGAGACACGCTAAATCCGGAAATATTGGATCAAGAAACGATTCTATTCTTCTGACGAAAAGCCTGCCGGCGCACAACCGGCGAATCCCTCGAGTCGGGTAGACAGACAGGCGTGTCTCTTTTTTTCGTAGCGACAAATTAATTCGTCCATATATGTTTGATCCTCGTAGAGATTCAAAGACGTTTCTGAAATCCCAATTGGCAGTATTTTTTATTTGTTAAATAGTCTAGCGACTCGATGCTCCCCTCGTTCTTTCCCTCCCCCAAATAGAATTTAGACATTGCAAGTCCCACGTGTTCGATAACACCGGGCGAGTATCGGGTCAACGATACAATAACGAAGAAAACATATTAAATCTTTCTCGCCAGAATGAATTTATCTGTAAGGTATTAAATCTCTAGTATTCGATGAAATTGCTTTTTGAAGTGTCTTAGTGTTCGGGAACTCGGTTCGGCGAGGGAAACACAGAGAATCCCCGATGGAACTTCGGTTGTGAACGTTTTGAAAAGTAAAGTGGCGAAACAGATCTCAATAATCACGGGCGTATCCCCTCGATTCTCGTTGTATTTTTCTTCTCGTACTATAAAAAAAAAAAAAAAAAAAAAAAAGTAATGCGAATCGAAGATCGCCCACAGCTGTGAGCCAACACACGCGCGCGTACGTACTTACGGTGTAGCGAGATTCCCGTCCGTTGCTATCGAAGATATAAAGCGTTGAACAATTTTTTCTGCGGGGCGTTCGACCCCGACGTAGCGAATGATATTATATTTTAAATAAAAAAAAGAATCTTAGGGCGCAGGTGTCTTCACCACGACGCCGGTGGTTTTCATCTTGTAAGAATATTTTATTTCACCTATTATATACAGTTTACATAAATATATTGTATGGATCATCGATATAGCGTAAGCGTACGGAATTATTCTAGCTCGGGAGACACAATCTCACGAATTCGCATAATTCTTTGTACGAAGCTACAGTTAAAACGATCGTACAACGGTCAATTTTTTTTATATATATTTTAATCGCGATACGTGACCATCCTCGTCTCTTATTATTCTTCTTCTTTCTACACAATATAATTAAATATTACAATATGCCGAATATAATGTAACGTTACCGAGCGATGAATAAATTTTATAGTATATTTATTCTAAATGCGAGTTCTAATGTTGGTTTTTTCCTTTCTACAGTGTAAGATGTACGAGACCCTTTAAGGGTCCGCCGAGTCGACCGCCGAAACATCGTTTTGTCGATTCCTCACGAACCCGAGGAAAAAGTCGCTAGTTCGTAGGAGAACATGTTTTTATGCTCGATCGTGTTTTAGTTGAGAGTTACCAATGCGTAATCTCGAACCCTGAGCAATCTAAATTTTTTGTTGTTTTTTTCATAGACTAAGTATTAATAATGTTAATTGCATTAGTCGACCGGGCGGGGGGCGAACGCGGCTCCGACGCTAAGGGAACTCTTCGTGGCTAGTATTTACATGACTCTCCGTCGTTTTTATTTTATTATTTTTTTACACGGACGAAATTACAAAGAGGAAGTACGAACCGCGTGTGCTGATATCGGCGAGCTGCGAAATACAAAGTATCACGTGGCAATACGTAAACAATCCCGTTTGATTAATCTCTCGTTGCATGTTTTCTTTTTCTTCTTTTTTTAATTTGGAAATTAATTCGCAGCTCAGCCGAAACACCGACAAAGCGTATAATTTTTTTTTTTTTTTTTTTTCTTCCTTCCCGATTGTTTTCAATCTTTTCTCTTTAAAATTTTTTTCAGCCCCGATCGTGAAATATATAATCGACGATTGAAATATCTCAGACCGGACTCGAACATATCTCCGTTAGAAGCGGCTTGTCCGAGTCCCGGCTCTTTCGGCTCGGGGTCAACGGAACTTCTGACGGGCTGAGCAGGCACTCTCAAATGGTCTTTTTTCTTCTCACCCCGGAAGTCTCGATGCTGAATAGATGAGCGAATTCCGGTCGTCCGCTCAGAACCGCGAGAACATCCTCTGCTCGACAAATACATGTTTTCATATTAGATATAAAAACCATTAACCACTTGAGAAGAGATGAAAAAAAATTAAGAAAATAAAAAAGATCGTTGATGACTCACCCAGATTCACCGAGTCTCCGCCACCGGCCTCCCTGTTAGCCTGAAGGAAAATTCGGTCGGACTCTTCACAGTCGAGTTGCAACGAGAGCCTCAATGCTTTCCTCAATTCTTTTGCGTTCAGGCACTTTGTACCGTTCGAGTCACAGACCTGAAATTTATAACACTTTATTAACTCAATGTTCATAGGTGTTTTGCACTTTTTTAAATAAAAAAGTCTTCAGAATGTTCCAAAACGTTGGAAAATCATATTCAGAGTAAATGACTGGATGTGTGTGTGTCTCAGACCCGACAAATTTTAACTCTTATAACTTCCCTGGTGAAAATATTTCTCTGAATATGTCTGAAAATTTCTCTGAATGCCTCCGAAAATTTATCAGAAGTTTCGCTGGAAAGTTCTCTGAATTTCTTAAAGTTTTTGCACTTTTCATAAAAAGTCAAAAATTTTTATGAATGTAAAAATTCATGATTGTTGTGCAAATCTCTGATTTTCTCTGCCGATTTCTCTTAATAGCTATGAACTTTGTTGTTTTTATCTGGCTAATAATTTTCCATATCCATTCACGAACATTTATCTGGAACACTAATTTTCCCTGATTTAAAGCGCGTAACAGAATAAGAAGATCTTAGTCAGAACTTGTAAGTTATTTTAAACTCTCTAAACCAACATTATCTAGTAAAATCATAACATTTCCGAAAAATAAGAAGTTTTTAAAAATGTCTACTCTTGGTACGAGTAACAGAATGAGTCGATCCTACAGACAACTCGAGTCCTCTCTTAACGTACTTATCAGAAAAAATCAGTATTCCATAATTTTTCGAAAAATACTCTGAATTCCTTGGACAAATTGTAACTACTGGAGGTTGTGCCGAGAAAATGGTCGAGACATCTAGCAAAAAGCAGAGAAACTCCGAGGTAAATTTCAGAAAATCTTTGAAAATCACTGCAACTGTCCGGTAGAGTAAAAAAAAAAAAATTTTTTTTAGCGATGATCCCTATTTAATTTGGCGAGCATCGTTGGAGCTGTTCAAATTTTATAGGATTTGGGATTTTTTTAATTACGAAAAATTGGTATTTTATTCCTGATTTTTTTGTCCTCCTCGCTACTTGCCTCGAACGCAACGTCGATGAGATCCAACTCCGTTTCAGCATTGGCTATCGCCTGCACCGTGAATATGTACTCCTCGAGATCGACTCTTCCACAATTTTTCTGGAGACACATCGAGCAATGAACATATCCGAAAAAATTGTCTCCCCCGAGATATTCGTCGAACTTACTCTGTCGTGAATCCTGAAGAGTTGGTACGTCGATGAATCTTTGGCGTCTAGCCTGAGTATCCTCGCGAATTCGTGAAGATCAACGGCGTCGCCGAATTTAGCGATTTTTCTCTGTGAAAGTTCTTCCTCGGTTTTCGCTTTCTGAAGGCTGAAACATCGATATAAATATTGCATTAATTTTCAGCGCGAGTTATTTCGAACATTATCTTTGTAATTTGTTGAAAAGAAAAAAAAAGTGCATTTACCCGAGTTTGTAGCGGAGTTTGTGAGCCTCGACGATACCGGAAGCGTGAGGCAGATGCAAAGCGTGAGCTTTGCTGATTATTCTGCAGTCGTCGTACGTGTAGTCCGAGACTGGTATCTGCAGAGCTCTGGAAACAGCGAATTTACCGTAGAGTCGTCTTCATCGAAACTCGAACGATTATTTCGTCGGATCTTTTTTGTATTATTAAAACTTACTCGGCCATTAAGCGGCGCACGTTATTGGCGTATAGCTTCGGATCCGTTTTCTCCGCCTCGCTGGGCCTATAGACCGGCAGGAATTCTATTTCGCAGCTGCTGTTCAACTGGGTCAGGGTCAGCCAGAGTAGTTTGAGCCTGGAACCAACGTAAATTCACATTGTAGCAAGTGGCGAAAAATAAAATGAAATCTATGGGTCAGGGACGATTGGAAAAAGTTTCTTACGCTCCGGGACCCTCCCACGTCCACGTTACAGTGTCCAATTTATTTGGATAACGTATGCAGACCGGCTGCACCGGAACACCGGGGTAAAAGGCTCCGCACTTGAAGGTGATCAGACAGGAACGATTCGTACAGGTCCCTTCCGGAAATATCATCACCTGTGAGAAATTGAAAAATATTCGTGTTATAAAATTATTTTTTTTATTAAAACAAAATTATCGCTCTGTCGATTCTCATACCTGTGGCCAATCCTCCTTTGAAGTAGCACGCTTGATAATCTCCTTGACCGTGTTCTGTCTCGAGTTGGGATCGTCCCGCCAAACGTAGACCGGCTGGGTATAATTTATGAGCTCTGTTTACGAAAATTTAAGAGAAAGCATTATTATTTCATTTCGAGGCAAATACAAAGTGTCAAAGATTTTTAATTGTTTGCTTTTTTTTATCGAATAACAATTAGCTGTTGACTAAGCATTTAATTAAATAGAACTACGAATTGAATTATCGAATTTTCTTTTTTGATGCAACTTAATTCATCGAGTAACTGGGATACTCGGCTCGATTAACGTGACCAATAAAAAATCTAATATATACGATGAATGGGAATGGTTCTCATATTTTTGGTATTTTTGGTATTTCAATTGAATCGATATAATTTTATCGATTCGCCTGGTACGCCTCTTATTCGTTGATTATTCCAAGGACAAACGTACTTCCGATGAATGGATTCAGGCCCGATTCCCTTCTAACGATGAGCGATGGAAATCCGGTGACGTAGACGATTCCGCCGTCGATAAATGTCGAGTGGGGCGCTAGAACGAGTATCGGAGCTTCGGATCTCGAGGCCTGCTTTCCTCGTACGACAATTTTCATCCCACCCGCTTGATACGTCAGTCGTCCGACAAAGCACAACCAAGGCACAATCTTGCTGCAGATTTCAACGTCAATTTTTTTTCTCTCAATTTCGTTTTATCTCCGATTTGCTATACCCGATTTTAAAAAATAATACATTTTTTTTAGTCTTAAAAACCCTCATCCAATTTCCTCATGCCCAATTATGAATGTTTTTTCCAGGTCACAATCTTAGTAAAGCCCGATGTATAACTCGCGGTGCTATGCTGTAAGTAACGCCAAATCCCATTCACCATATAATTTACAACATGCTATTTGTGGAGATTCGTCTTCATTACAGCTATCTACTTTCGCCACCTCTTCTTTCAAATCTTACGAAATGTTTCTATAATATATGAAAATGATATTCTAACAAAATATTTGAATGAAGCGTTTCTTAAATATTTCAGATTTAATCTTTCCACATACTTAATCTTAATCTTAATCTCAATCTCAATCTCAATCTCAATCTCAATCTCAATCTCAATCTCAATCTCAATCTCAATCTCAATCTCAATCTCAATCTCAATCTCAATCTCAAT
>JAPYZD010002859.1:0-14592 GCA_030522725.1 Ichneumoninae sp. B BG-2022a
TAAACAAATTTTAACATAAAGGAAACGAATAGCATTTTGGGATCATTATTATGGACGAACAATCTTATCAGCATCTTCCATATGCTTGATTTTTTTCAGGTTTTTATCCGATCGAGAAGTGTTTGTAATTCTCTTTTATTCCTCTCAAACTTAGGCGGCCTCAGTCATAGCGCTAGTACTACCTTAACTGTATCAAAGGTGCCAAGAACATTCATCTTGCATAATACTAATGTTTATCGGTATTATGCATTGCGCTGTAAGTATACCCAAATTTTATATGCCTCGTGTTTTCGGTTCACAACTATTGAATTCCGTGTAAAGGAGTTACTCCGTCTGTACACAGACGGAGTAACTCCTTGCAATTTATATATGCAGTTTATAAATTGCATAAAAATTACTCGGCGACAAGGCGACGCGGGTAACGTTTTACCTCGGTTTGGCGCAATTTTCCGGTTTTATCACAGACGCTGCCGTCGCTATAGAAATGCGAAAGCTGTTTTCTCTTTGCGTTACGCTTGAGCCGCTTGTGCGGATGAGCTTCGATCCACTCGATGTGTTTGGCTCGATCAAATTTGCCAAGATCGACTATAGTCTTCGTGCCGTCTCGCTCAATGTGGTACTGAACGACCGAGCGCCCGTAACAAAATTCATACTTCCACCAGCCGTTTCCCTGCAATTACAAACGAACGAGTTACAAATTTCCTGTTTCTCCCTCAAAGTTTCACCGTACGAAAGGGAAGAAGTCGTTACTCACTCCGTTCAGGCAGTTTTTACCACTAAGAAAGCTCTGAACTGGGCTGAGCTCCGATTGGCCGAGACCCTGATCGAGCAACGAATTTCCGGACTCGTCGATGTTGTGCTTGTCCAGAACATCGACCGGATGGATCTCGACTCGCACTCGCGTTTCGCCATCCTGAAAGTGGACCGGTCGGTTATTCGTGGTTGTTT
This sequence comes from Ichneumoninae sp. B BG-2022a, assembly GCA_030522725.1. Taxonomy (NCBI): domain Eukaryota; kingdom Metazoa; phylum Arthropoda; class Insecta; order Hymenoptera; family Ichneumonidae; species Ichneumoninae sp. B BG-2022a. Next base: position 949 of record JAPYZD010002859.1, read on the forward strand.
CGCTCGGCTCGATGCGGTGAAAAAATTAAGCGGGGAATAAATAAAAAAATAAACTTTATAAGCTGACGAGTCTTAGGGCTCTAACCTGACCCTCCTTATCTATATGTAAGATTGTATGAACATTCGGTGTCTTCTCGTCCTGTTAAAAAAAAATAATTCGTAACGATAATGGATAAATACGTCCGACTCGACGGGGCGCTCGTTAAATCGGAGACGATACAAAATAAAAAGATAACTGACGAAAATAAAGGAAACGAACCGATCACTGTCGTCAATATTGAGGAATGGCAGTGTAAATACCGTTACTTTTTGATTTCTGAATTTGCGGCTCTCCTCTTCCAGGGCGAGGAGGGTACGCGGTTTTTTCGGCGCATTATCCAGCGCCATACAGTTTATTTCGTTCTCCCCCATGCCGCGCGCTCTGTAGTCCGGATGACCGCACAGAAGCGGCGAGAGTATTATCGCCTCGTACTCGCAGCTCGAGGTCTCTTCCAGCGACAGTATGTCGTGTTTCCCGTGCTCGTAACATATGTACAGAAGTTTTATCGTTCTCGGCTTGTTGGTCAAGTCGCAAATTGTACCTTCGGTCATTTGGACCTCCACGTACGGCATCTGAATGCCGTCGACCTTCTTCACCGGCGGTCCGGCCTGCGAACTTTGCTCCCTGAACCATTTTTCCTTACGTCCCGCCTTGTGCTTGTCCTTGTCGAAAGTCCCGAGATAGTATTCCTGGACCTTGGGCTTCTTCGGTTCGCGGTCCTCGTGGTACTGGCGAACGTGTCGGCCGTGGCATACCTCGTAAGTCCAGTAAGTGTCGAGCTGGTTGAACAGACAGAAATGTATATTATAATGTGTAACGGCTTACTGGAGGGTCCCAAAACTGTGAGATACAAAAAAAATAGCAAATACAAAAGGGTTTTTTTATTTATTTTTTTACTCCGTAAAAATCTCCACTTCAGTTTCCTAGTGAAAAAATATATTTTTTTTGTTAAGTGCAGAGAAAATAAATTAGGCTCTCACTATTTATGATATTAGAATCTAGGGATGTTTTTCACATGATCAGCAAACCAGTAAGTATCAAGCTCGTTGAACACATAAAAATATATATATTAAAACTTGAAACTCTTAATCGGAGGGATCCAAATTTGGTGGACCAAAAAATCCCAAAAACAGTATTTTCTAGCAAGCAGAAAGCTTGCTAAAAAAATGTTTTCTATTTCTGCTCTGTAAAAAAAATGTTTTTGTTATTTCCGCTCCGTAAAAAAAAGATTTCCTAAAAAATCTTCGATTTAGTATCCTAGTGTAAAAATAGAATAAAAAAAAATGAAGTATACCAAAAAAGTAAATGGATACCTGCAATTTCTGATATTAGAATCAAGGGATTTTTTTCCACGATCGAAAAGCATGTTGTACATGATGTTTATTTCTTTGCTCATAAAAAAATACACGTTTTCCGTATCTGCGCAAATACCTTGTAGTTGCAGGTGTCTTGGTCAAACAGGGGTTGCAAAAATTCCATTGGATCGACACCCTGGAACTTCTCCGTGTACTCGTTCTTTTGCGGCGCGGTGTCGGGAATGAAGCATTGGTACTTTTCATTGCTGGCAGTTGTTATCTGGTACGGTTCGGCGTTCGTCTGAGAGTCCTAAAAAAAAAATTGCAATTCGTTACGAGCGTGCGCGAAACAGCGAAATAATTGTCTATACGCGGTAACTCGTTCCCGTACAACAAAATCGGCGGTGCTTTTGCCGGGCCAGTTGATCTTGAACACGATCTCGTTGTCGTCCAATCCTGCGAGATCGCTGCCCCTCGCCAGTAAGATTATTTCCAGCAGTATCGTCCACGAAATCAACTTGAACTCGGACATTCTCACTTTGGGGTTCATAGTTAATTCACATGTCAGAACGAAATTATCCTCTCGTCGTAGTTGTCACTCGGCGACACTCGGATTTCGACGTCGTGTCAGCGCGACCGAAGGTGCACATACTTGGATTTAACACGACGAGCGATTGGGAGAAGCGCACCTTACACGCGAGAGATCAACAACGACACCGACACGTAACGCATTTTCAATGGGTGCGCTGTAAAACAGTGCGTGCTTTTCTTATCTCTCGCGAGGACTGCCGCGACCTCTTCGCTCACTTACGTGTCGCAGCCCAATTCTTCGCCTCCGATATAGTCGGAGTCGATGGTAATTTACCGGTAAATGTAAACGAGAGCTCTCGGCAGCTCGCAGGTGATGTCGAAACACAACCGGGTCATACGCGACCCTGACTTATCCAGGAGCGCTCGAGTCGCCAGGTCGCTTCTGGGTGAACCGACGGCCGAGCTGCCCCCACCAGTTTCGTGCCCGATGCGCGACTTGTATCGTCTTGTGTTGAAAAGAGATTTCTTGGCGCCAATATAATCCGTCTCACTCGACTATCAAGTAGAAAAGTGCCAAGTAAACGCCAGTATGCCGGCGTTTTTAAAGCATATAGAGGTGGAGAATTTCAAATCTTACAAAGGAAAGTTGGTCATCGGTCCGTTGAAATCCTTCACGGCCGTCGTCGGTCCAAATGGGTCGGGTAGGTTATCCTCTCGCCGTTCGGAGAACTCCGATTAATCGCGTTGTTCTCCTCCGTGCTTTGACTCGTATTCGTACAAATTACCGTTTAATACGCATCGCACAATTACACCGTTCATTATCGTCAATCGCAGGCAAGTCAAACTTCATGGACGCGATCAGCTTCGTTATGGGCGAGAAGACCAGCAGCCTTCGCGTCAAACGTTTCAGCGAACTTATTCACGGCGCGTCCATCGGAAAACCGGTTGCACGAAAGTAAGTTTTTTTTCTTCTTCGCGCTTAATTTTCTCGAACGACCGACGCGTCAATCGAATGGCTAGAAAGGCAACTTTACTTTCAGCGCTTCGGTCACCGCAGTTTTCGAAATGGAGGACGGCAGCGAGAAAAGTTTCATGAGGACTGTGCAGGGTTCGTCTTCGGAGCATCGTATAAACGGCAATGTAAATGGTCGAACGGAAAACGAGTTATCGGTATGAAATATTACGTCTAATCTGATGATCATTTTTTGTTTTTTAGTTTGTGACCAGTCAAGCGTACTTGACTGAATTGGAGCAGCTCGGAATAAACGTGAAAGCCAAGAATTTTCTTGTTTTCCAAGGAGCAGTTGAGTCCATTGCAATGAAGAATCCAAAAGAGAGAACCGCTCTCTTTGAAGAAATTAGTAATTCCGGAGCACTGAAGACGGAGTACGAGAGGTAACGCATTATAGTTTTGACTGGCTCAGGCTGGGTTTTGTGCAGAATTTTTCCTCCACCAGCAAGCTAATTTATTTACATTTTGCAGGCTGAGAACCGAGATGCTGAGAGCGGAAGAGGAAACCCAGTTCTCTTATCAGAAGAAGAAGGGAATTGCAGCGGAGAGAAAGGAGGCCAAGCTGGAGAAGGAAGAAGCCGAGAAGTACCAGAGACTGAAGGAGGAATACGTACGCGATAATATTTTTATTAAACTATTTTTTTTCAAAATTTTTACCGAGTTTTTCATTATATACGAATATTAAAAAAAAAAGTAAAGATATCGCCGTTTGAAAATACGCAAAGTCACGCATTTGTTTGCATTATTGTCCATAAAAGGGTATTTAAAAAATACTAAGATCTATAGCGCGAACAAACATTTTTTAAGATATTCAAAATCGCGTAGAAAAAAAAGAACTGCACATTTTTTAAATGAAATTTTGAAAACAAAACATTGACAATTAATCACACATACTGTGGGTGAAATTTCAGCTTGATTGAGGAATTCTCGAGCTATAGCGGTTTAAGTTTTTCGCGTCTGATTCTAATGTGATTTTTCGATGTTTTCGAATATTCGAAACGCGTTTACATTAAAATCGGAAAAACTTTTTTTTCACCAAAAATAAAGCTTCCTCTATGGGGAAGCAAAAGGATTATTTGTAAAAAAAAAAATTATAATAAATGTGCAGGTCGAGAAGCAAGTGGAGCTGCAGCTGTTCCGTTTGTTTCACAACGAGAAGGAAATCGAGAATTTGGAGAACGCCCAGAAAAAGAGGCAGCACGACTTGGGTAAGATCGAGAAGAAGAAGGAAAAGGCCGAGGAACTGTTGAAGGACAGGAAAAAAGAGGCGGGTAAGCTGGGACGCGATTTGGCGAAAATCGAACAGGATATAAGAGAGGTGGAAGTGGAAATAACGAAGAAACGGCCGACTTTCATCAAGGCCAAGGAACGAGTCGCGCACATGCAGAAAAAGGTCGAGTCAGCGAGGAAGTCTCTGGCTCAGGCGAGAATCGCCGACGAGGCGCACAAGAAGGACATCAACGAGCTTCAGGAGGAGTTGCGCCAGGTGGAGGAGGCGAAAGCCACGTACGAGGCGAGCATCGCCGGACAGTCGCAGATGCAGGGCCGCGACGTGCAGCTCGAAGATGAGCAGGTAAACCAATTCGACTGACTTTTTTTAAAAGTAATTTGCACGTGGTTTCCTCATTTACATTTTTTATTATTGTAATTTGTTTATTAACGGATTTCTGCTTGACCAGTGTTAAAATACAGATGTGTCTTATAACTGCTTTGATCTATCAATTCCAAAAGAAAAAAAACATTGATAAAAAAATGTAATCTCAACATATAACATTTCATTAAATCGGTCCCTGTTCCATTATATATTAAATTAATATAAATAAATAACATATAAATAATAAAATTTAAACAGTCAAAATTTACTGCAAAATTTTTATGAAAAAAAAACCGCTAACTGCAATTTCGGAACTCATCGTTTTGAGGCTATTTTTTTAATCTACGATTCACCGCTGATTGCAGTCATTCACTTTACTCTTTTTTCACGATAACATTTCTTTATGACGAAGGAATGAAAGTTCGGTTTGACGGGTGAGAACGAGCCTCTGATGTTACGGATATTTTTTTCAGGTTCGCGAATATAACCGACTGAAAGAAGAAGCTGGTAAGCAGTCCGCGCGATACCTTCAGCTTCTCGACTCCATAAATCGCGAACAGAAATCCGACCAGGACAGGCTCGACAACGAAGGCAGGAAGAAGACGGACATAGAGAACAAGCACAAGCAGAAGGGCCACATGAGGGACGAGGCGCTGAAGCGTGTCGAGAAGCTGGAAGAGCATATACGCACATCAGAAGCCGCTCTGGCCGATCAGAAGAAGCTGAGAAGCGATCTACAATCCGACGTTGGAACGTCCAAAGACAAGATCCAGAATTTGCAACGGGAGCTCGAAAATATTTCCGAGCAACTCGGCGACGCCAAGGTGGACAAGCACGAGGTGTCGAGAACGAAGAAGAAAACGGAGATTGTCGAGAACTTCAAGCGACTCTTCCCCGGCGTGGTACGTTTGACACGATTAACCGATATGCTGTTTTTATTTTTTTATGTGTACACCGGAAAAAATAGTTAGAACATTAATTGCTTCTAAAATTTCAAACATTTGTGGATTGCAATTTTACGGTAACATTTTTATATGTAACAAACAATTTTGTAAATTTCAGGCAAAAGATTTGGCATTTTTAATTCTGGTACTTTACTTACAAAATAAAAAGTTAATGTTCAATTAATAAGTAAAGCAAGAAAATTTCAAGTTTTCCAGTACATTAAATTTACAATTTATTTTTAGAGTGTACGTAATATAAAATTAAGAAGAAACAAATTATTATTGTATTTTCAGTACGACAGAATGTACAACATGTGCGAGCCCATTCACAAACGGTACAACGTTGCGATAACGAAAGTTTTGGGTAAGTACATGGAAGCGATCGTCGTCGACACGGAGAAGACAGCTAGACAATGCATCCAATACTTGAAGGAGCAGTATCTCGAGCCCGAAACTTTTTTGCCGCTCGATTACATTCAAGCGAAACCGCTCAAGGAACGTCTCAGGAATATTCAGGAACCGAGGAACGTTAAATTGCTGTACGACGTGCTACACTTCTCGCCAAAAGACATCGATCGGGCGGTTCTCTTCGCGACGAATAACGCACTCGTGTGCGAGACTCCGGAGGACGCTAACAAAGTGGCTTACGAAATGGACAAGAAGGCGCGATACGATGTGCGTAAAGCAGCGAAAATATTTATATCTTTAATATTTATATTTATTTAATAACTTGTTAGATAAAATATAACAAGTAATTAAAATACTAGACTAGGCTAGATTCTATCTTTAGAATAGAATAGAATATAACAGTGTTGTTAATATAATATTAATTAATATAATTTCGATGCGCAGTGTGTGGCACTGGACGGAACGTTCTATCAGAAAGCTGGAATAATTTCCGGTGGTAGCTTGGATCTGGCTAAGAAGGCCAAGCGATGGGACGAGAAACAAATGTCGCAACTCAAATCGCAAAAGGTCAGTAAAAAGGGCCGACGTAAACCAACCATGATTAGTGTATCGAAGACTGTTGCACGTTCAACAACATTTTTTGACTCGCTAATTGATTTGACTTTTTTTCAGGAAAAATTGACGGAAGAACTGAGAGAGTCGTTGAAGAAATCTCGCAAAGAATCCGAACTGAATACGATCGAGTCTCAGATTCGAGGACTCGAGACTCGATTAAAGTACAACAAGAGCGATCTGGTCGCAACGGTAATTATTAATTTGACATTTGTTTGGTATTCAATTTTTAATCGATACTTGTAACTCATTATGCTTCATAAATACTTGTTTTCTTTCCAGAAAAAGCAAATATCCGAGCTCGAAGTTGAGCTGCAGGGTTTGCAGAGCGAACTCGATAAGTTTGGGGTAAGCATTTCTACAGATTTTATAGCCTCGTTTCTATAGACTGGATTCAATAGAGTAGATTCTATAGACTGCATTCTATAGAGTGGATTCCATAGACTGGATTCGATAGACTGTAACATCGAGGTAACACATCGTAACATACGTGTTGTTCCACTTTTGCAGCCGACTATCGCTGTTATCGAGAAGACAATGGCGGAGAGAGATCAAGAGATCCAGAACAGCAAAGAAAAAATGAATAACGTTGAGGACGATGTATTCGCCAGTTTCTGCGAGTCAATCGGAGTTTCGAATATTCGTCAATACGAGGAGAGAGAATTGAGGTCTGTTTATCCTAATTTACCAAAAAACAATGAGCTCGGCAATGAGCCAACTCGATAGCTTCTTCTAAAACTTGTAATTGGCAGATCGCAACAGGAACGAGCGAAAAAACGTATGGAGTTTGAGAACCAGTGTAATCGTATTTACAATCAATTGGATTTCGAGAAACAGCGAGACACCGAAAGTAAGTGTTACAAACGGGCACATAGAGAAGAAATTAATTAAAACCATGACAACGAGCTGAAAAATTAATAATGTTATAACTCTGCAATGCGCAGGCAATGTTTTGCGCTGGGAGAGAGCCGTACAAGATGCCGAGGACAAGCTGGAATCGGCGAGACAAACTGAATTGAATCAGAAGTCCGAAATCGACAATGACGAGGCCCAAATGGAGCAACTGAAGTCTACGAGGAATTCGAAGAAGATGGACGTGGACCAGAAGGACGAAGAGATCGGCAAATGCAGACGGGAGGTCGGAGCTATAGCGAAAGACATTCAGGCAGCCCAGAAACAGCTGAATACGATCGAGACGAAGATCGAGCAGCGAAAGGCGGATCGTCATGCTATTCTGATGCAGTGCAAGGTCACTTATCGACTCCGAATTTCTGTATTTTTTTGGTTAAGGGGAAGTGAAACAACTGTGCGTGCGCAATAGTTGCAATTTCCAAATTAACTTTATTCAATGGTGCCAATTTTTTCGAGAAAAAAATGAATTTGGGCCGTATACGAAATTACCGTGCGCGTCCGACCCGAATTTGCTTTTTTCTCAAAAAAAAAAAAAATAGCACCCTTGAGAAAAGTTCATTACAGTTTTCATTACCGACCGCGATATTTCATTTTCCCTTAAGGCGAGGTCGACCAGACTCAGTCAGTAACAAAAACTTTAATGAATGACATTCGAAGATGGTAGATTTTTCGTAAAAAAAGCAAAATATTAACTGAAGTATTCCTGCTTTGACCCCAAATGTCAAACATTTTTACATGGCATTGACTTGAAAAATGCAAGGGTCTCTCTTGCACTGATGTGTCGCGTGGTACGTGTTTCACCTCGGTTTAATTAAATGCGAAGGAGTTTGCTGTCTTTATTTTTGTATCTTCGCTTTCTTATCGAGTCGTTGCTTTTTCAGATGGAAGACATCGCCATTCCTATGCTTCACGGGAATATGGAAGACATAGCAGGCGATGCTAATAACGATACCAACAACGAATCTGGGGTAAATACACAGCAACAGTACGAACGCGAGAGTCGGATAACGATAGACTACGGACTTCTGCCCGATCACCTCAAGGACGTCGAGGAGGACGACTTGAAGAAGAGCACCGACAAGCTTAACAAGGCAATCAACGATCTTCAGAACACGATCCAACGTATACAAGCACCCAATATGAAGGTAATCAGAGAGCGGTGAAATCCAAGTGTGGATCTCGTTTCTAACATTTTTATCTAAAATTTCTCGCGCGATTTTCCCGGCTCATCAGCAGCTAAAATAATTATCGAGGTATCAGAATATACGGGATGTATTCTGTTGCTTTTTTCGTATTGCCAGTTTCTTCAACATCGCGCTAACCGATGTATCTTTTCATAATACAAAACGTTTCGACTTCGAACAGGCGATCCAGAAATTATACTTGGCCAAGGAGAAGCTGCAAGAGACGAACGAGGAGTTCGAGCAGTCGCGCAAGAAAGCAAAGAAAGCCAAGACCCAATTCGAGAAAGTGAAGAAGGAACGACACGACAAGTTTATGGCCTGTTTCGAACACGTCGCCAACGAAATTGATCCAATTTATAAGGTATAGTTGGCCGATTCGATGAACAGACTGTTGGTCTGCGACGAGAGTCGGGAGTTGGCTTGACGGTTTCATTTTTGCCTGCAGAGCTTAGCGAAAAATCAGTCGGCTCAGGCGTTCCTTGGACCGGAAAATCCCGAGGAACCTTATCTCGATGGTATAAACTACAATTGCGTTGCACCGGGAAAGCGATTCCAGCCCATGTCCAATCTCTCCGGTGGGGAGAAAACCGTCGCTGCTCTGGCTTTGCTGTTCGCGATTCACAGGTAAATCGAAGGAGATAGTTCATCGATTTAGTACAAAAGGCAACCTTGTCGGCTCTTTTATTTAAGACCCCACTAGAAAATGAGTAAATACGCATGCATATTTCGCAATTCTTTTCCCGGTAAATATACGTTTCATCTATTTAATTTTTTTAGGGTGGAAGGTGAATTTTTTCATTCACTTTCATTGTTATGATGCATTTTTTTTTTTTTTGGAAGTGCCTTTGCGTTGTCTCTGATTTTATCTTGTCATGTTATCGGAAATCAAAAATTGTAATTGTTTCTTAACAAAAATGTTATATAAAACGGGGTCTTTGACGAGGGAGAACGAAAAATTTCTCAAAATTTGCAAAATAGCGGCCAGTTTAAAAAAGTCGACTTTTACACTGTTTTCGACACTGGATCATTTTTACAAATGATATATTCTTTTTTTTTTTAAATATATGACACCGTCAAGGTATAAAGAATCTGTTAAAGTATAACGGTATAGATTTTCATAAAAATTAATCCAGCAATTCTTTAAATATCAAGACCACCGATCTTTAACATCACGTTTTGAGAAAGACGTGTTCAAAGTTCGGCCGCGCAGCCGCCCGAGCGCTCCGGGATTTTCCACAGAACGGTCTCTAACTTTCATAATTCGCTGAAATTCGGCCTAAAAATTTAACAGAATATTCTTGACACTATGAACTATTAAGAAAAAAAAAATCGAAATGTTACTGTAACTGATTTATTTCTTATCGACAGTTTCCAGCCAGCACCGTTTTTCGTTCTCGACGAGATCGACGCCGCTCTCGATAACACGAATATCGGCAAGGTGGCGAGTTACATCCGCGACAAGACGAGCTCTCTACAGACTATCGTGATTTCGTTGAAAGAAGAATTTTACTCTCACGCAGATGCTCTCATCGGCATCTGCCCTGACGTACGTATAAGATGCCATCGTAAATTTTTTTAACCCCTCACGCACGGAGTCCTCGCTCAGCGATGACTTACATTGCGCGGTATAAAAATCGCTGTATCTTGAAAAAAATAGTGACGATATCGAAATTCGAAAAAATACTCTCAGAAGAGTAATGTTCACAATATTATATTTGTGTAATAGTACATTACGATACTAGTGCGAAAAACTTTTTCTGACGAGTGAGTTTGCAGCACGACCCAAGAAAGCGTTTTTCACACGAGTATCGTACAAAATTTTATTTCACTCGGTGAGAAAAATAGGGGTTTTACGCACGCGTGCGCAAAACCGCAATTTTTCCACCGAGTAAAATAAAATAATATTTTTATCGTCAATACATATTTCGCAATTGTTATTCAAAATTTGTATTTAACATCTCGGGTCTTCCAAGGTCGCGTAGCCTCCAGTCTGCGTAAGTCACGCTCGGCGCGAGCCTCCTGTGCGCTGAGGGTTAATTCCTGAGGCGAATGAAACAAAACTAAATATCGCTAGACTTTAATTCTAACCAAAATCGACGCTTTGCAGGTTGGCGGTTGTCTCGAGAGCAAAGTATTGACACTCGACTTGACGACGCACCCTACGCACATCTAACTCGGAAGACACGATGGATTTAATTATGGTATTACTTTATCCTCAATTATGTTTGACCAAGGGACTATAATAAACATGTATTTTTATTTTCATTCGAACACGATAGATTGTGGCTCGGACGATTGTTAATCCTTTACGAGCGAGCCCCGAGTGCGCGACGTCCGCGAGGAAAAGAAAAGCTCCAGTTATTTTTCTGCCATCAGTGCGAACGTCGTTCGAGATCTGCGAATTTAATCAGTCAACATCTGATGCAGTAATCACGCGTGCAACGACGCACTCCGGCACGAATGATTGCATCGTTTCGAAGAAATAAAAGCGTAAACGGGGTCGCACTCTAAAATGGGTCGTGAGTCCTAAACAGCGGCAGTTCGGTATCTACGAGCATAATCGTTAATCACAGCCGCGACGAATCGAAGCACTCTCAATTTTCTTACCCGCTAGCTGTTTTTCCAATGATTTTTTTAAATTAAAAAAAATGCTTCGATGGGCACGATTGGTGAATCGTTTAGCCCGGCGGCGCGATCGAAGCGCGTGCGAACGCTGTTTCGCAATAGTCGTAGCTGAGAAAGCTAAAAGAGAGTAGCGCAACTGTGATTTATGCACGACCGGTTGAAAAGCAAATAGGGAGGGTCCAGGTCAATACACGGTCTATTACGGTTAACGCGTCTTAAGTAATGCCGAGCTCGGCCAGAATGCGGCCAAAATAATGATTTGCCTCTAATAAACTTATTGAGTAGCTGGAAATGGCACGTCCGCGATGACGGCGTTGTCGCCTAGGCGACGAGAGGCTGCGAAGATGCGACGATCATTATGCGTTCGGTTAAGTGGAGCAACCCGATACCGTGCCTCTTCCGAAGAAGCCGTCGCCGAAGAGCGATGTTCAAGACTCTCTCGCGTTGCATCTCGTAAAACGGTGGCAACCGATTTTGAGCAACTGTGACGGAGAAATGAGATTCGATTTTTTTTTTTTTTTTTTTTTTTTAAGAAAGCGCACTGAGAAGCCGAAGAGTAGGAGGCTCGAGCGAGGGCGACGACAACGGGGAAACACATGGGGCGAATTGATAGTCGAGAGAGGGAAACGCCGAGACGGAGACGGCGAGACGGTGGTTCGCGAAGAAAATGCATCGGGCAGGAGGAGGACGGCTGCGTGCTAGCGATACGTCTATGCGTACGAGGATGATGACCTCCCCTGCAAGTTAGTGCATCTGCTAAATAGATGATACGAAGCTTGCGACGACTCTAGTTGCCCTCAGCCCTCGGCGAGAGGCGAGTCGGCTCTAGGAAGTCACCGGCCCGAAAATCGCAACTTAGCGAGAGCGAGGGCCTTTACGAAAAAAAAAATATATACATATATTTTAAATATATTTTTAAAAAAATCAAATATATATATAGAAAAAATAAGAAATAAAAAATTAAATATAGAAAACTCTGAGAAATGTTCAATCGGTGCTGGATGGTGTTCGGGTTGCTGGTGGCCGAGCTGCTGGCCGGGCAGGGCGTCGATTCGGCGAAAACTCGAAAACCGCGACAGAGGCCGGCGCAGGACCAGCAGCCGGCCGGCAACGATTACAGCGAGGTCGACTATTACGACAGCTACGAAGAGTACGAGGACAATCGAAACGGTAAGTGGACTGTGAATTTTATTGTTCTTTGTGCTATCGTTTTCAGTAAAAATTAATTATCGATAATTCGAAATTAATGTGAAATAATATCGAAAAAATAATGAAATCGATGAAATGAATTATGTGTAAAAAAAAACTGGCTTGCTCGATGAAGCTCGACGGTGAAAGTAGAACCGGAAGTGTTGCGCGATCGCGTCACATCAGCGATTAATTAATTATCGCAATTGGCCGGCTGGCACTTTAATTATCGCATCTTCGGTTGGAGCAACGAGAGCGCTTAAAAGCTTCGCAATAAGAGCGCGGTTTCCGGTGTCAAAGGGTTCGCAATTATCGCGACCGCTTCCGCTCGGTGTGCCCTCGTAATCTTCCTTCTCGATTTCTTCAGGGACGACCACCGAGGAGACGACCCCGCAATCCGGCAACGAGGCCACCGCTCGATGGGGTACGATCAGGCGAAACGTTTCTTGTCGAGTTGTTGACGAACGAGAATTTTTTTTTTTTTTTCTTTAATTTGGGGAATTTTTTTTCAGAATATCCTCCGGTTTCTCCGCAGTACAATCCTTGGTCGACGGTACCGCGCGGAACCACCGACGAGCCGGATCGAAGGCCCAACCATGTTCCCGACAACGGTATGAATCTGATGGCGTGTAGGTCGTTGAAGTGACATTGAAGGAAATAATAAATTATTTTATTTTTGCAGAACGTCCGGACGATCTATGCGCGGACATTGTTTGCCCGACTTTACTGTGCCAAAAACTGCAGCAGTACGTCCCTGTGGGTGAGTGTTGTCCGGTTTGTCGGGACGTGGACGATGACGACAATGGACGTCCGGTGAGTAAAATTGGACGACGACTTTGAATCGTAGGGGAGACAGGGGCTGAATGGCACAACGGGGCAAAACGGGACAGTGAGGGCGACACTCAATTTTCCAATAATTTTTGGATGCTGCATTTTGTTCTAGAGAGTACAGAACGATTTTCTAAGCCGTTTTACCCCACGCACCACCATCGACACCATCCAAAAGTTAATGGAAAATTGCGTTTTGGCTCATTATCCCATTTTGCCCCGCTGTGCCATTTTGCCCCGCTACTTGCGATATCGCAATATACATGAAGGACTAAGTATATTAACGGTGTCTGGCGATCCCTGAAGTCCTTAAGATATCCTAAAGAGCTATATAAGATATTAACATAAGACATCGACATAAGACATCAACATAAGACATCGACATAAGACATCGACATAAGACATCGACATAAGACATCAACATAAGACATCAACATAAGACATCAACATAAGACATCAACATAAGACATC